>JAYJLV010099324.1:0-12229 GCA_036873485.1 Torymus texanus | reverse complement strand
ATTATGCAATATAGGTAACGTAAAATTTGAAAAACTCATCACACGAGAATGAAAATTTGAGAAGCTTGAGAAATATGTAAAAAAGAAAAATAACAAGGGGCGCCTTCGGCGCCCCTTGACTGGTGGTGCCCTGGGCGACCGCCCAGCACGCCCAGTCCAAAGGCCGGCCCTGGCTCAATATATGGATTTTTCGTTATAAAAGGTATATAATATAGTCAGAAGAAAAACCGCAAGAAATATAGCTCGGCTATACACACACTCAATTTTCACGATTGTTAAACATCCGTTCGCGTTGACTCGTGCGTCCTGTGCGCGAGAGCCCGAGAGTATTCTACGGCGTGAGCGCAGATATACACACGCGCACATAGCTATATATATATAAAAGAGCGCGCAAAGAGAGGAAAGAATAAAGCGAGCGAGAGAAAGAGAAAAGCGAGCAAAGCGAAGAGTCGCGAGAGAGAGAGAGAGAGAGAGAGAGAGAGAGAGAGAGAATTCGGCGAGGGAAGCTGCGGGCGAGCCCGTGGTGGCATTGTTGCCTGCCTCTGCCTGCCTGGGAACCGGTCGTGCGGATTCGCGCCGCAAAACACAAGTTCATCTCCCATACATACACACACACACACACACACACACACATACAAACTCCCAAAGGAGACTCTCTCCTCCCGCTTTGCTCTCTCTTCCCTCCTCTTATCTCGCGCGACGACGTTTGCTTCCTCTCTCTCACTCTCCCTCCCGCGCGCGCTCGGCTCGTTTTTTTCAAACTGATTTCATCCCGGCTTTTATATTTCGTATAAACAACATGCTCGTTTTTAATACGCCGCCGTTTTTCTCATTCACGCGCGCACTCCCGGCAGCTCGGTGTGGGCTTTTAGTTTTTTTTTATGTTCAGTGCCGAGAGAAATTTACTAACTGCGATAATGTTGCCGCGCGAGAGCTCGAGCGACTTACTCAAGATGCGGTTTACCGAATTTATGTACGTATGTGTATGTGTGTGTGTGTGTGTGTGTATATATATATATATATATACATACATACATACATACACACACTCGGGGGAGATGAGTCGCCGAGCGGTCGTTATATCTCTCTTGTCGGTCGGGATTGGCTTTTAATTAACAACAAATTAATTAAAGGACTCGTTTTCAGCGATGTTTACACACATAAAGTATCTTCTCACTTCGTCTCTTATGCGTATTACGCACTTTATCTTTTACAAAGTGAAGTATATAGGCGGTGTACATGCTCGAATGAAAAATAAAAGAAGAAACATTAAAAGTTATACACTTGATTTACATAGGAAATTTAAATAAATGACGAATGAAGTGCGGAGAATCGAGCGCATCAGCAAACTGCAACTTGAAACACATTCACCTCGAAAATGTCAGTGTAGAAGGGGCTTGTCCCTTTCGACTCTCTGCTCTTTTTCACCATCTCCTCTTATCTCTCTCTCTCTCTCTCTCTCTCTCTCGCTTACTCCCTCGCTGCTGTGGTCCCTCTCTCGTGCACGCCTTTTATCTCTCTTTCTCGGCCCTCGCCGAGAAAGAATAAGAGAGCTGACTCTGAACCTCGCCCTCTCTCTCGCTCTTTTTCTCTTTATACTCGCATACCCTTTCGTCCTACGCGCGAGCGTTGCGAGGAAATCGTGCGCGCCTCGTGCAGCGTCGCAACGGTCGTGATGCGGCTGAAAGAAAGTTTTTACCTCCTCCGCGAACTCTCCACGTCGCGGAAGACCTTCTGCTGTACGACAGCGTCGGTGGCTCTCTCCTTTTTTCGCTAATCGATCGAGCTCGCACGCGCTCGCGCGCCTGCTAAAGGAGGAACTCGTGTAAAAAGCGGCCAGACTTAGCCCAGTTTTTTATTCTTCGGATGGTTAATTAAAGCGGAGCTGAGCTTTTTTCGGATCATTCCGCGGGCGGCATTCTTTTCAGTCAACAGGCGTGAAGGATTCTCGATGCGTCTATTAATGGAGTGCGTTTGTCAGCATCGTGTAGCATAAGATGACGATTTGCAAACGATATAACAGGAAATTTATTTTTTCATTGCTAATTAATAGCCGAGAAGGGTCAAAAGGAGTAATAATGAGAATTTATCGATTACTTATAGTTCCGTCGGCGAACAAGTCAAACGGCAAGCGGAATATTTAAAATATGATAAATGTTCATCACATAAATTACACGCACCGCGGCTTCGGCTTTGCATTATAATGGACCTACGCGAAACGTTATCGGCAGCTCTGAAAGCATTTTACAATGTGTCAACATATACTGACGCAAATAAATTTCATCGACATTATAATTTCACATCTACAGGAATACACGAAATCGCCGTGCGAGCTCGCGACTCATCAATATGCATGATATAACCGCGTACACGCGAAGAAAATTTTATAGAGTTGCCGCGCCGGACTACATCAGGAGAGTGAAGCTGCTTTTGGGAAACAATTCGTGGAGCATACCATCAGGCAGCGAGCGGATTCGAGATAATTTATTATCATTGTCGCTGGTATTTGATTACTAGGGAAGAACTTCAAAAAAATCACGAAGAAGAAGATAAAACGAACGAAGTACAGGCAGGAAAATGCGCCTAAATTATCGGGACTTTTTCTTTATCAGCTGATCGAGGCTTTTAATCTGTAAGATAATAATAATTAAAAGGGTATTGACTTTTTGAAACAAAAATCCAAGACGAAAGACAATATTTCTATCCAATATAAAAAATTTGTTTTTGTAAAATTATAATTATGTGGAAATTATTTAATATATTAAATATACTTTAATAAGTATAAATTATTTAATATTTCGCGATGGTTTAACGTTCCAACACAACTCATTGCGGAAAATACGACTCTGACAATTTTAGTTTTAATCTACAGTCCTAAAATTTCTCTGGATATATTTTTTTAAATTTATATGACACATTATCTAATTTATTTTATGGCGAAGAGAGTTGTGGGGTTTTGAAAAAAATTTAATCTACGACATTTTAAAATATGTAGCTTTGAAGTTTTGCTTCGTTTATATATTATCTTATACATAAACCATCGTTCATATTCACCAGAAATCTATAAAATTAAAATTTAGATTAAATAGGTTCCGACTGTATATTATTAAGATAACTATAATTTGATCTATACGAGTTATCCCGTGAAAAAAAACTGAACTACAGTACATCTTGAAAAAAAAAATGAGAACTCATTTAAGCCAACAAACATTGCAACTATATTAAATAATTCCTTATCTAAATTAACTCAAAAAAAACCAAAAACTTTGTTGAAGCTAACTTGTAAACGTATATAATATCTACCCGTATTTTAGGATTTGTAAAAACTTAAAATAATGTATATAAAGTACATTTTTTATACTTTTAGCTATATCTTTGTAAATTTGATTAAGTCATCAAATTTGGTATAACCTATAAATTGTACGGGGTTCAAGTTGATTACATAGTTTTTATTTTAATAAATAGAACAACAAACCAGAGAACTACTTTTTTATATTATCAAAACGTAATAAAAAAAAAGCTTTTATATAATCGTTGAAGAAAAGTAAATGTTATCACTACTCTAACACTATTTAATAATAAATATAAAAACAAGTTTTATTAATAAAAAAAAACCGATAACAAACTAGCACGCTATAAGTATATATGAATTTTATATATATTCAAGCACTTGAGAAAAAGCGTTGTTTTCACAGTGGTCAGACAGACACGCTCGAGCGATTTGTTTGTAAATAGCCTCGTAGCTCTTGCGAAGATGACAATAGGTATGCTTTCCTGCTGAGAAGCCAGTGAGTACTTACTCAAAATGATTATATGCGATGGAAGGATAGAGAATGAACGAGTGAGTAAGAAAGAGTAAGCGCGAGTCGAGCAGCGAGGCATAAAGAAGAAGTGGCGACGCGAATTTCAATTTCAATGACGGCGGCTATTGCAGTTGCGCGCACACAATTTCAACCACATCGACTGACTGACTCAATGCACTTCGACAGCGCGGCGTCGTAGCGTAATCTTCATTGAATGGAACAAAAAGCCGACAAGACTTTTTTAATGAACTTGACTCTCGGTCAATTTAACGATTACACAGATTCACCCGATTAACTTTTTTCAATCGCTTCGCGCGGTACTAGTTTTATTTGAACAAACGATTATTTCATGTTATTAACTTTATTTAGTTATTGATCGACAAGTATTTTGTGCCTGTTTAATGTAAAAATTGATTTAAAAATATATCTTATACATTCATAACGCTTATATCCACGACTAATTCGTACAAGCGAATTCTATTACAGGTATATCGACACTTCGTTTTATACGAATGAAAAAAGTGACGCACACCTGGACTTTGACGAAACTTACGAAGGTTACACGCACGACTTTCTAACGGGTTTAGATTCCGATCTCCAGCAGGTGTCTAATGTTGGTTTTTCTGACATCAATTACGTTCAAAATTATTTTTACATTTAATTATTTGGAAATTATCACGGCAACGCTCATGTTCTTAATGAGAATAAATCTTGGGCGGTGCGTTTCGTCATTCCACCACCTTTATAACGAGTATATTACAAGACGCTAATATAAATTTCAAGCCCTTATGCACACTAATTTCAAGATTTGCTTATAAAAAATTGAACAAGCACGTAATTCTAAATAAGGTAAGAGCAATGGAATCGCTTCAGAGAGAAAGAAAAAGATGACTAGTAAGCGCAAGCCTCGAGCTCCCTCTGGCTAAGAATTCAAAGGCATCGTTACTCTCGCTCATACACACGCCGGCGCAAAAGAAGTGCAGCTCGCGCAAGTAAGCACATAATACGGCATGCATCTCTGCGGACGCAATAACGCGCCAGAGAGAGAGAGAGAGCGAGAGAGAGAGAGAGAGAGAGAGCCTCGAGTCAAAGGCGAACTGGCGTCGAGAGAAAGAGGAGGTTTCTGTCGAGTCGAAGGATAGGTGTGTATATATACGCGGCGCGCCTCGTTTTAGCTGCATCTTCGCGTTGCTGCTTCGGTTGCTGTGGATGCTGCTGCTGCTCTCCCTCTGCGGCTCCCATATATCCCACCGTGCCGCGCAGTCGAGTGCAGGGGGCCGCATTCCAAGCCCTCCTCGGCAAAAATCTCTCTCTTTCTCTCCCTTCGTGTGCGCTGCATTCGCGCACGGCGCCGATTATCGCGGCTTCTCCTCTTTCGCTCCTTTCCTCCCTCTCGGCCTCGCATTATTGTACGCGTGGTAGGTATGCATTACGTACGGCGGCCGCGGTGCAGCTTTTTCGAAAATGTACTTTGCGCGCCCATGGGAACGACTCTTTGTTACGTCAATGCTACGATGTCCGCGAGATAAAATGTATATATATATACACACACACACTTTCTTTTTCACTGTATAAATTGACTTTTGCGAGTATTTTGGGTAAACATATTTGAAAAGTATTTCTAATTAAATACAGACACAGAATTGTGATAAACTTTTTTTATTATTTATCAAAATATATATTACACGATTATAGTTGAGTCATATTTCTTACATTAGAATTGAGCAGTGTATAATATTCTACTGCGAGTCATAATTATATAATTAATAACATTGACTAGACTACTGTTTGTATTTGTTATATACAATTTTCAGTTTAATGTTCTACGTCGGTAGTCTGTAATAAGACTCGCTGCAATCGAATACTGTAGGACCAAATCTTCTTTCTATTATACTTCTTATCAGATCTACATCTGACGGTTCTCTATTAGGTATCGCATTATTTGCCTCGAAGTTTACTACGTTTTTTAATAATATATCACAGTTGTACAAATCTGCCAGTATCGCATACATGAAGCTATTATCACAATTAATTCGTTCGCTGATATAGAGTTCGCAAGCTTCTTTCAAATTCTGGATTGTATATCTATCAGAAATGATAAGCAATCCCATAACTGAGTCCGTCAGGTTGGCAATACTTTTGAGACCATAGGTATAATCTAAAAAGCCTCTTAAGACTGTCAGACTCATATCTGGATCATTGCTGAAGTCTATTATTAGGTTTCTCTGGTTCAACCATTGAGCTTCAAGCATGCCTGCGAAGTGAGGACTGACGGCAGCGAGAATTAACGAATGGGCCTTTATTTGTAGATCGTTAACAATAATTAAAACGTCACAGAATCGCTGATCATTGTAAAAATTAGACAAGTTCCTGAAAACCAATTTTTTCTTATCCTTATTGACTATTGTTCTTGTAACTAAAAAAGTTATCGAGTCAATATTAAGAAAAAAATCTACGGGCTTACGTAAATGAAAAAGCGTTTTTTCGAGATAATTTTTATGTTTCGCTTTGACGATCTTCGAGATTAAGTCTTCATTTTTCTTCACAATTGTTACATTTACTATAAGATTCAAATGTTTTTCACGTTTTGTTACGTGCAGTCTCAAATGACCTTTATTATTTCGTGTGTAAAATGATAAATAACATGAACCACGGGATCCAGTTAATTTAAAACTGTCAGATTTAAGCTCTTCCATTTTTTTGTTACGTTTAAAGAAACTTACATTTCTAAAAATCCATTTGAAACACGTAGAATCTGATGAAACTCGATCTTCAAGTTCAACTTCCATTTTGTCAAAAATATTGTTGAAAATCGCCGAAAACTGAATTGATATATACTTGTGACGTTGTTGTATATAATTAAAAATAATATAATAAATACAGAAATAAAATCTGAAAATAGAAAATTAACAGTGAATTAAGCATTTAAATAAAATGACTGTTCAAAACTCGAATAAAAATTAACTGTTTAGCACTACGGATTCTCATATACAATACTAGTGAACATATAAAATAACAAGACAAAAATATTTTTAAAACTATTTTCATGTACTCAATTTAAAATACTAATCTTATTCGAGTTGTGAAATCTAACGATGATATTAATCTTAAAAACGCTAGTACTAAAAATATTCGACTTCTATAATAAAATTCATGCACAAATATTACTCACTTAAATAAGTAGTCGAAGATTCAGTTGGTATACTTAAACTTGAAATACGTGTAATTGGAAGGTTTGAAACGCTTTTGTCTACTAACTACATTTGATTCATTGGTAAACAAATTCAACCACAATACTATACCTCTATGTCTATATACATTTATATTAATCTAGCGCCTTCTGTTGTCGACAATTTTGAAATTGGTCATAAACTTAGATAGAATAAATACTAAAAATAATAAATAGACTTTCAATATATAGACTGTCCCGACCATTCTATATTATCTTTTCAATCGTGAACAAAATAAAGTAATTGAATTCTTGCTGTTTAAACTCAAATGGCTTTGCAAGGCTACGAAATACTAAGGTATCTCCAATCAGTCTAGGAATTCTATTCTAACTTGTTTTTTATAGAAGTTCAAAGATTGTAAACATTATAAAAGTTTATGGGGATTATTGAAAAGTTATTAACATATTTTATTTATCAAGGAAATCAAATTTTGCTTTTCATATTTTAGTCTCTTGTTTAAATTAAAAACCTGAATCTTCGTGGAAACCGATTCTTTGAAGTACGTATAGGGATACTTCAATACACCTGAAACTTGTTGAATCACTAGCAGTTAAACCAAATAATTACCTTGTTCGCGATTCGGAAAGATCCTTTAGGAGGATAGGAGTCCGTCGATATATTTGAAATTTTCTTTATTTTTTTATTAAAACGCAACAATTTCTCGATGGTTACATTACAACACTGATTATAGAATATAAGAATTAATAGCCGAAACTTATAGAATACCAGATTTTAATCAAGAATAAAAAATTGCAGCGACGAAAAGAAATAATTCCTATTGAAATCACCTCCAGCAGTAACACAGCTATCATTCCCGAACAAAAATTGGATTTCTCTGAGATCATATAGATTGAATAAGTATATAAAAGCGCAAAGTAAGAGTAGTTCTCACGGACAGGAGCCGGCGCACTAGAATATCGTGTTCCGAGTTACTCACACCGTCCATATATATATATATACACACACACACACACATGTATATATGCACGCGGAACAGACGGCTTTCTCTCTTTTATTTTTCATAAAAAAGGAGAGATGCAAGACAATCGGAATCGATATCAAGGGAGAGTCGTTGTAAAGGCAGACTGTAAGATCGCCTCCGGGCCCCGTAACCATTCAATGTATCCCTTGACCATCCCCTGCACAGACATACATACATATACACACACACACACGTGCACATGCTCAATTCGTAAGTGGCGGCATTCTGCGGACGATGTGCAGATGAGAGGGTCGCACCCCGTGCACGCACGCATCTCTCTCTCTCTCGCTCTCTCGACGCCGTGCGGCATCGTCATGCGTCCCCCGTGTGTGTCCATTGTCGGGGCCCCGAGTCGAACAAATGTCGCGCCAGCGCCGCTGTCGAACGTCTCGTGCACGCGGCTATTATAATATATGTACACTCGCGTGCCATCACCTTGCGGCCACGCTAGATATATATATATATATATATATATATATATGTGTGTGTGTGTCTGTATTATACGTCGGTCTCGATTTCCTCGGTTTTGTTCCCTCTGACGATCGACTCTTCTGCCGACATGCCTCCTGGCGTCATTTTGCTTCAGCAGAGATTCATTTTCAGAGATTCACAAATGTCTTGGCAGAAAATTCCGGGAGAATGGGAGATTTAAAGCGATAAACCATTAATTCACGATTCACTTCGGTAAAATGTGTAATGGTGTGGTTAATGTGTAGTCAATTAAGGGGCACCTATATTTAATTAATACGTGTTCCCAGTTACTCACGCAGTCCATATACCTTTTATACTCGTATTGTTATTAACAAACTTTACATTTATAAAAAAACAAACAATAGAATCTTTACCTGATTAATGCGTTAGGATTTCCATGACTGAAATCTTGTCAAAAGTTATTTTTAATGTTGATGGAATCGTAACAAATAGCGTTTTGAAATAGTTGCAAATTAATTTTTATTTTAAACTAAAAATTATGATATTTGAAGATAAATAAGTCTTTTCAAATTAAAATCGAAACAAAAAAGAAAAAGATAAAAATGATTTGCTGAATTATTTTTCAAATTGACGATATCTATTTTGTAAGTATGATATATGTTCTTCCCATTACTTACAGGGAGACCACGATGCCTCCGAAAGCCCGATTTTGATGAAACTTTGGAATAATGTTCTTTATAAAAAATATTCGTGTTTCCTATCTATTCAAAAGTTGTGCGATATTAAATTTATTTTTTATTAAAAATTTATTATCTGTGTAACTTGTGAAGAAATAGCAATTTTTGCAAAATTTTTGTTTTCAAATACCTCAGCTTTCTATTACACTCAAATTATGGTAAATTTAGTATTTCGTTCAATACAAAAAAGTGCTTCGCAGTGTCAATAAAATTTTCTGTTAGGAAGCGTGAAATGATTTATGAATTCCGCTTCAGTCTACGATTTTTAAGTGGTTTTATATAAATACGATGTGAACTGAAAATATTTTTTACAACCGTTTCATACAATTATTTATAACTAATTTTTCAAGATATTGCACGGCCATAACAGTTGTGGTTTCTTTAATCAATTTATCATAAATGTTATAATCTAATATAAAAAACTAGTATAGTTATTTTCAATATCAGAAAAATAATTTTATAATATTTCTGTTGTTAACTATAGCTTCTTATCTTCAGGAATAAGTAGTACCGTAAAGGATGATTAGCATATATACACGAAAAGGTTAGTTACAAATCGAACATGGTGAAAATTGCTTCCTCCTAGAGGAAGCTTCGTGATAGTAATTTTTTGAGTTGTTGTAAAACATGTTATAATTGTTTTTCAAGGAATTAGGAATCAAAATACATGACTTTTGAAAAATGTCTATATGGATGTATGTGTGTATACGCCTGGATCTCAGCTTCTACTCGGTCGATTTTAACCAGACAGGTCTCATTTTTTTTGTTTTTTTATGTATTGGCGGGGCAAAAATCCGTTTTTTGATTGGGCCGATATGTTTTTGTTTTATTTCGAATTTTCGATTTCCCAAAATTTATTTTTGCTTTCTTTTAATGAGATATTTTAATCGAATGAGTAGCATTCAAAAAAGAATCCAAAAATCTATATTTTCTAAAAAAAAAATTTCTATCTATCTCGGTTATTTTGTTATTAACAAAAACATGTTTTTTTTAAAAGCTTATAAATCCCAAACTAAACAGTCAATTATTTTGAAACAAAATCATGATAATGTAGAATATAAATAGCTATAATCTGTAAAAATTTTAATTCTAAAAAAAAAATATTTTTTAGTAATTTTTATTATTAAAAAATAACTGCAATTGTCAATTGATTTTTCTGTTCATTGCTGCTTGTATGATCGTTTTCCCACAGTCTTACAGCGAATTTTCAATCATTATTAAAGCGAGATTTCAATCGTCATAGTTAATTAAAGGAATCAGCAAATTAAGTTTGAAGAAGCCACGGGCCAATGAATTTGCAGCGGTTTTTTTAAAGTCGAGTCTATTTGAGTAGACGCCATAATCATAAATGCGAGAAGACGTAAAAATACCGGGGTCACAGTAAATATTTAATATCAAATCATTAAAATGAAACTATGTATAAGGAAGTTTTATAAACTCTGGTCGTTTAGATCTGAAATCTTCCAAACATCATACTATCTTGGGAGAAAACGTGGGTCAGGTATTTCCCGAAATAACTTCGTCTTCTATGCAGTGAAGAGAGAAAAAAAATATGGCCCCTTTTAAGGGACGACGAACCACTAGTCGTCACCCCTCCGCTGCATCCCGCTGTCTATACCTACCACGTTCTCATTCCCCCTCCAACAAAGTAAAATCTTCGCTCTTCAATCGAAGCGAAGTTTAAGGCGGGAAACGAAGAGAGGAAAAACCGTGACCTGCGCGCAGGTAACCCAGAAAGGAATGCACGCGCGCGCGGGTGAAAAAGAGAGCGAAGAGAAACTTCAAAAAAAAATCTAGACAAGGAAAAGGGAAGGTAAGGTGGCACGCAAGTAGAATAAGAAGCCGAAGGATCAACTGTATTCTCTTTCTCTCTCTTGCCCTAGGTTATAATATAAACGGGTGCTCGAAAATCTTCCGGGACTAACGCGCGCTTCAAACAGCGCACCCGCGCGTTTTTCTTGGAATTCGGGAGACGCGCGCTCGCTCGCGAGGTGTGTGTACATGTATACATGCGAGCGCTGCGGGCTATATACGTAACCATAGAGACACAGGAAGAGGACAAAAAGACCTCTTTACGGAAAGCGCCTCTGTGTGTACGTTACCCACGCTCGCACGCGTCTTTTTTTATGCCATTCGTATTCGCTAAACGTTTTACGAGCCGAATATCTCGGGAAAAACGCCCGACGAGCGAGGTTGACTCGCTCGCTCGTTCCCAGTAGAGCGAGAATAGGCTTAGTAACAGGCTGAGAGCGATTTCTTGTTTATGGAGCTGATTTGGACAAATCGGAGTTCATCGTTTGCTTGATATATTGGCTTAATTAGCAGCTTTTCGTATACATGTGGTTGTAAGTATAGTCAAGGCAAACGATTCATTGCCGCGCAGTGTGCGATAAAGCGCTTCGTTTGAGCACAGCTTTGAAGTACTAATTGAGAGTAGGAGGAGAGAAATTACAGCGCGTTTCTACTTCCGGTGTTTCGCTGGGTTTACCGAGACGAATACTTATACATACGCGTGATAAAGTTTCGTAATAAGAATTCCATCTCAACATGGTAATAGATTTTTGCATTATTTATATACAAGGAATTTTCCTTAATTCCATTACTACGTGGCTACGACATTAGTATCACCAATGGATAGCGCTTCTCACTTATATAACTATGTAATATAACTACATTCTTCAGACGTCAAAATACAAATAGACATCTGTGTTGCCGGTATCGCTGTGTTGGAAAAAAATCATAAAGCATTTATTTGTGCCCATTATTTCACTAGAATCATTGTGTTATTTTGGATATTGGAAACAAATGGGTTTTATGCGCTTTATGCAGCTTGATATCGCGAGATGTATATTTATTCGCAACATATTATTCTGCGCTCTATTACAAATCGAACAAAGCTATTGAATATTTTCATTGGTTAATAAAACAGTGTGAGAAACTAACCGCGAGACACACTTAAAAGCGAAAAACCAGTCTACATATTCAGTAGGTGTAAATTCTAAACGATTGTTGCACACAGCTATTATGCAAACGTGTTGTCTCTCA
>JAYJLV010099303.1:0-12230 GCA_036873485.1 Torymus texanus | reverse complement strand
GAGAGAGAGAGAGAGAGAGAGAGAGAGAGAGAGAGAGAGAGAGAGAGAGAGAGAGAGAGAGAGAGAGAGAGAGTGGGGAGGGTGATAAAAAGACGTAATCTGTCTGTGACGTAGGCTAAAAGGGAAACGGGAAGGGTCGCGCGTACACGCACTGTGCTCTGCCCAGCATTTTACGCCCAATTTTATCTCTTTGCGGACGAAAATGCGCCTTGAAAAACTGATTAAATATACGAAAACTCTACCGAAGATTAAATCGCCGCACGAGGTAAAGAAGGCAATAAGCATACGCGTCCATGTACTGGACGCATAACTTGCAGTATCGTAATAATATGTGAATGCAGCACGCGCTCCGGTAGAATTGCCTTTTTATGAGCTGCGCCTATCTTCTCTTTAGGTTCGTGGTAGCTATGTATCCGTGAATACAAATCCGAGGCTGTGTGTGTGTGTGTGTGTGTATGTGTGTGTGTGTGTGTGCGTGTGTGTGTGTTAAGGATCGCCGACTGTTGTTAAATGTTAAATACCACGCAAATAGTTGGCCTCAATATTCATTTCGAGCAAGAGCGCTTGTCGTTCGAGGAACAAGCCTTTCATTTGTTTTACGCCTCGCGCTTGAGTTTTATTTGTTGGCCAATCGGAAGTTTTCATTTTTTGCTTTAATGGTTCATTTTTCTTCTAAATACTAGTTTTCCGGCGTTTATATTTTATTTAACGACTAAAGGGCTTATCTAATTGTCCTTTTCTTTCTGATACGTAAAGGGATTGAACTTATCAATTGATTTTTATCCAAGATGTTTAATTCATGTGTTTTTTTAACATAAAGTACATTTTTTCTGATTCATAGTATAAAATATAAAACAATGTGAATATACTATTAATAATGTAATCAAATATTTGAATATTTTTTAAACTATAAAGTACTCATGTGAATGCAATTAATGATTGCTTGTTGTAAAAAATGAATAATTTCTAATGTTTGTAAATCTCAGGAGAGATACTAAAAATGTCTTTGCAACATTTCAACGGGAATTCATACAAAATTTCGTATAAAAGTTGTACACAGTTTTCGTCTATAGTGAAACTGCTATTTACTTTTAAATTTGTATTTAAATTTACAATTATTAAAAAAAGATTAATCATTAAATTGGCTCCGTAACTCTGAAATAAACATCGGATAAAAATTGAAACGGAATTCAAATTTGACTGTACTACAGATGAAGTCTCGAAGCAAACTTCTATTAGAAGTTCCGACAACTGACTTCAAAAAATCCTTTTCTTTAATGAAATCTAAAGGATCTGATTTAGCATACTGTAAAAGTCCGCAATGGAAAATATGCTTTTGATCCCTCAGTATGTTTCTATATCTCAGTTAACCTTCTGACAGCCGACATGACGCCATACATTCCATGATCGGCCCACATATACTATTACTTAAGAAACATTTATATGGAAAATTTCGAAAAAGTTGCACTTTTTCAGTACGAAAAATGCTGGCTGTCAGAAGATTAAAGAATTTTGAGAAATTTGAAAATTTAAAAATCGAAATTCTTCTAGCGCGTCGCTTAAGTGCAAAATGAAGTGTGCGAAAAATTCTCCGTTGTAGGCGAAAGTCGAAAACGGTGAGCAATAAAGATCCGCACACCCCTCGTACAAAACCCTTCATGCCAACCGACAAGTGGAATTCGGTCTGAATGCTTCCATTATATGCGAAGATTAAGATGTTTCATCGTGAGGAGGTATTTTATTTTCAAGCGCGTTTTGGAATTATCAAATTTTGGGGTAATATTGTAAATGTGGAAAGCAGTTATAATTGAGTTGAAAATGACATTCGAAACATTAACTCATTAAATGTATTACGATGAAAGTAGTAATCTTAATTTTCATTATATTAAAAATAATTCGCCAAATCATCCAGGGTAGCCCAACAGTTTTTGTTAGATTTGCAAGGCTCGGATTCAACCCATTACCATTTCCTTTTCATTGATTCTTTTATTTTCTTGAAGGCTTTTTGAAATTTATAAATCTAATAAAAAATCCTTAAGAAAGAAATGAGAATTGTTATAATTTCTCAACATGGGAAATGAATTTTCGATTTCTTGAATTTTAGACCCTAACGCTCAACAAACTGAAGTGTTGATCATTTCTAGCTTAACTTTGAAAAGAGTTTTGAAAAAAAACTCTTTTTGAAACCATTTAACTTCAAAAAGTCCTTTATGTCATTTTAAGAATAAAAAATAAGACAAAAGATAATGAGCTTTCATTTGGTTTTTAAAAAAATAAAAACTGTTGATTTCTTCCAATGTTCGAAAAGTTTAAAATTGAACATCGAAAATGTACTGTTTACTCCCTAATATTGGTTGTTGACTGTCTGAATATTTTGCTGTACTTTTGCTCAAATTTAAACTTTTATGACTTTGGAAGAAAACAGCATTGAATTTGAGATGGATCGATCTCATACTTAATTTATCTTTCTAGACGAATAACGTTATGGTTTAAAGTCCCAGCAGTAATTAATTAGAATAGTCAAGTATCAGAAAGAAAATCAGTATCAAAATAATAAAATTTACTTTATTCTAAAATTTAAAAGAATTGATAAACACGTTTGCAAGTTTGTTATTGGAGAGCGTGTGCGAAGCATGCGCAGATCGTTTTACTTTGCGCACGCTGCGATCGTTTCGCTTTGTTCAGAAACTCCATATTCGTTGAGGACAAAAAAGTTATTTTTGATCACTCCATTGAAAAAAAAATATAAATAGTACTACGTGTATCCAAAGCGAAGCATTCTTGCACGAATGAAGTTTGTAACCGAAACAAAGTAAGGTCGCTTGTAGGTAAGCTTTTACCGAAATTTACTATTTTGTAATTCTATATGCTGAGTATGAAGTAAAATGCTTTTTACACCACTGAGTAAACAGAGAGTACTTCAGGTATCAAATCTCTCAACCGGAGTTTAAAAAAATGGTATATAATATGCATCTCGCGTGTATTAAATGATTTTTAATAACTTCTAACGCTAATCTGTATATTTTGTAAATCAAATAATAGTGCTCACTTTTACAGATTGACTTTCTTTAACGTATTACAAAATGTTAATATCTCTTGCGATCGAAATTTGGTAGTTTGAAAGAGTTTTAAACCTTTGCTTTAAAATATTTTGCATGCATGATTTCTCCGTAAGCACATTGATAAATCACTTATTGGTTTTCAGTAGACATGGGAAAAAGCGCTGTTAGTCGTTGTGCTCCGTTCCCTCGTCTCTCCTTCTGCAGTCGCAACCATTTGCAAAACCACAAAGTGACTCTATTTCACACCTGATGTAGTTCATGAAAGTATAAGTGGGAGCTTCTCCAACCTCCTGCTCCTGCTCACTTTCGAATGTGCAAGAGAGAAGCCCACTTGGCCGGTGTCGAAGCTCGCACATCCATTGTTTGCCGGGCTCAACGTAAACTCCAAAGCTCTCTCTCTCTGGCATGCGCGCTCTCGGTCCCGGTACTGCCAAATATACCAAGGAAGCGCTTGCACTAGTGCTAGACAACCTGCACACGTCAGACGCTTGACAAAATAGAGACCAAGAGAGAGGAGGAAACTTGAAGGGCCAATTTTACTTGCGACCAGAACAACAAAATTATATTCAGGCACGCGTTACATATATAGATGCAAGTTTCTGTATGTGTGTATCGGCATGCGCGGGTATGTGTGGATATGCGTATGAACGTCAATAGAAAGTTATAAAGGAAAAGAAGTGGAGAGGGGGAGATCTTAAAAAAAACAAAGATAAGGACAAACAATGTCAGAGTTAGTCGGGACAAAGTAATTAAGTTTGTTGCTTTTACCTTATGGTAGTTTTGTGTCAAATGACAAGAACATCTTTAACCTAATTCGAATACTTCTATACATACTTAAGTTATGCTTTTGTTTCGTGAAAAACGTATGCACTATAATATAACATTAGCATTAATTAATGAACAATATTTTTTAGTGCATCTCAAAAAGTAATTTCAGGATTTTTTTGTAAATTGATAAATTAGAATTAAAGATTGATGATAAGATCTAGCAAAACAAGAAATGGCCTTTGATAAACACTTTACAGAGAAAATACCATAATTTATATAATTTGCCAGATTTGCTACTATCAGATGAGTAAAAAAAGCTTCAAAAAGAAATGATACCCATCACGGCTGTTACGATGACACCATGACGCATAATAGTTGTACATTATGAAATACATTATGAAACTAGAGTTAACTTAAAAAACAATATCAACGTCTGCATTAAAATGACATGTTCTGAAACTATAACTCTGGAATTAAAAGAAGTTAATTAATTTATAATAAATCTGTAACAAAAGTTTAATGCTCTCTTTCTGTTTAATTTACTAGCCAAACTTGTGAAGCTTTACCATAAATCGCTTGAACTAAGTTTAAATAATTTTTCGCGTGGGTACTTACAAAAATCATCTCAGAAAAAATCTATTAAAAGTTTTCATATTTTCTGGTATATTATTCTAAGTACAACACATGTGATTTTCAAACAAATGGCTGTTATTCTTGTTATTTTGATAACTTCCAGAGTTCATTAATACGTGCATGGCCGTAAAACTTTCATTAGAAATTGCTTACTTAAAGAGGAAGCTTTGGAAGAGTGAAAAAATTGTTGAGACAAAAAACGCCCAAACATATTTTCAGGCTATTGTTATGAGTAAGAACTCGATAAAAAAATGGCTCGGTTTGATTCGACGGAAAATTGAACTCCGAACCTACTGTTCTCGCGATGGGTGCTCTGTCCGCTAAACTGCCCTAGATGCAACCCGATCCGCCTTTATGTATGTATGCTCAAATTCATTCATTTAGAAGAATTTTTTTTTGAATGGACAATATAAGCGAATAATCGGATTTTTTCAACCATCGTTAGCTTATATTTCCATTTTTTATTAAAATTGCAAAATTAAAAAGAATTTCAAAAATTTATTTATTCGTTTCTGTTTTATAATCATTTCAAATTCTACAGAGTATCGGGGTCGTATACGTACAGTAGTATTCTTTTCTATTTTAATGTTTATTCATAAAATTTAACATTTTTAGCTAAATAATTGGTAAGAAAGGTTGATTTTTATATTTCATATATTATTATTTCATATTCATGTTGCAGATATATTTGGATGGGCGACTGGTATAAATGCTCACTAGATTGTGTGCTGTGGTTTAGATGTTGTTTCCGATCCAACAAAGTAAGAGGGATATGCAGAATATTCAAATACGGTGTTCAAACTCAAGATTTTAGCAATGTGACAAAGAAATATCCATTTAGAATATTTTTTCACGGATACATAGGTACTATCTTGAAGTAGATCACGCCTACAGATTGTTTCCGCTCAGCAGGCATAATCCTAGGTGAATGCAGAATGGAGTAACATTTGGTGGGAAATGACGGTTACAAATAAATGATTGTAAAAAGTATAGTACGATTTGAATAAAAGTATGGCATTTCTGTACATTTACGTAAATTTCTCACCTTTTCCTTCAGTTCTGCGCATTTCGCTACAGTTTTTGAACTTTTGAACAAAAATGTACAAAAACACATGTTCCAAACCAAAATACGTGAAAATTTATAAGAGCTTTTGAAATTGCAATCTTTTTTATCTGTTTGGAAAACTACATACACGTTGTTGCTGATATTTTTTACTCTTGAGTGGACAATGACATCAGTGGCAGTTGATGTAGGATTTCAAGTCTATGAAAAAATGTTTAATTTTTGTAAATATTGATTTTTGTAAAATTTGTTGATCATTTGAAACATGTGAAAAATGTATAAACATATTTTATATTTCAATTATGAGCTGTACATATAGGAACAATAACTTAACTCAAAGGAAGCTTCGTGCTAATAACTAGGCATTGCTTGTTTAAATATTTTTTACACGGATATAAAAATTTTTACATGGTTTTTTTTATAAATATTTGAGTACTATAATTTAAATAGATTTCTTTACAGATTCTCAAGTGTATAATCATATAAATGCATTAGTCGTATATCTTTTCTTTAATATACGGGTTTATTATAACAAACAATGCATGATCGACAAATGCACATAACAGCTGCTACGGCTAAACTCTGTTTACTAATCATTTGTGAAGGATTTAATTTAATTTTATATAAAAAAGACCCAAATTTGTATTTCTCCCTGCGATTACTTAATTTTACTAAACAGAAAGCTATCAAGAAGTGCACAAGCGCTCCAAAGGCAAGTAAAGACGTATTGTTTTAGTTTCATATTGGCCAAATATTAAAATTCATGTAGGGGAGACCGGGGCTAGTTGGCATACGCGGTAGGTTGACAGAATGCTAATAACACGCGATAAAAACAAGAAATATCAGCGCTGTTAACATCAGTAACGTGAAATGGGATGAAGAATATTTGTTTTCAGTTACAGTTCGATAGCATCTTGTGTTGCGGAGAGATTATAATGATGGTTTTTTTACAAGTTTACAAGTATTTATTTTTTTTTTCATATTGCAATTTTTAATATCTTTATCTTAATTTTTAAATTTAAATGTATCCTCGGGGCATGTTGGCAGATTTTTTGTGGGGTAAGTTGAGATTTCATATAATCAATAAAGTAACATCATTAATTTTTGTATAATATTCTAAAATTAATTGTATGCCAACTTACCTCGTAGACGGGGCAAGTTGGCCATAAATCAGGTGGTTAAAAAATCGAATTTAACTTTTTTAGGGATCACTTTTATAAGTTTGAAAAAAATCATAAGCATGTTTTAGATGGAATACTTTAAAATAGTAAAAAGCTTTTATTAATTAAATTCATAGTTTTTTGCAAAGAAAAAAATGGGGAACGTCGGTCAACTAGCCCCGGTCTCCCCTACTCTTAGTTTGAGAATCTCCATTAAATAATGTATAAAGTTATAAAAGTATTTTTTTAATTAAAACGTTAAACAATGGCTGATAAGAGTATATAATTGCTTTTTCAAAGAGAAATATGTAGCCAAAATCGCACGCGTATAGGTGTGCAAAAATTAGAGAATAAAAGCTTTAGAAGTAAAAAGAGCGAATATTTACAATTCGATACATTCAGTGGCTGCCAGTGGTAAAATTCGGTTTTGGCATCCTAATCGCACAAACGCATGGCGGCCGAAAAAAGCGACACAATTGCCGAGTCCTTCAGAGCGGGACAAAAGCCCGAGTGCGAGAGCTGGAGAGAAGTGGAGGCGATGGCGACGGCTACGACGACAGATCAAAAGTAAAAAGCACGGACCATTTATTTTCCCGACGTTTGTTCGACCGCTTTGACTAACGAACCGCGTCGGCAGCAGTGGAGGGAAATAGACAGCAAGCACTGGGCTTGGCTGGCACCCCGGACTACACTACGAATTACCATACCCCCTCCAACTTCCCGTTCCTCTTCCTGTCTTTTCGTCCTTTGCCGTCGCTGCTGCGCATGCCTCTCGTGTTTATACGCCGAACTCGATGAATTTTCTACCAAGTCCACACACCGGCAGAGTTATAGTCGTATAGATACGCCTGAGCTCTCTGCACAAAGTCTTTCCACCCGGGTTTGACCGTTATATGAGGAGCATAACGGGCGGAAAAATTTTATGTATTTACGTAAAACAACGACTTTCAATTTAAAAAAGTCATTTTTAGGAAATATGACACATAAATTGTTTAGCAAAGGTCTTCTTGTAAATTTGTGAAATGGTCTCTTTTTACTTTGAGCATATATCTATTAATTTGTACATAATGTAACGCACCGCTCGAAAGTTCCTAAAGCTACTCATTATTAGGTTTGAAAATGCCGGTCGTTAGTCCAGAATTTGTTTGTGTGTTAATACCGCGTCTACATGAGTTTCGCGAGATTTTCCTCACGTGTACAATTTCTTAACATTCCTAAAGCTTCATCGTCACGGAGTTACTCGTTTGTACGATTGTTTATTTTTCGTTTCCCATCGCGTTTGTTTACAAGTGTACCGCGGATAAAGGAATTAGAGGTCACATGAATGGAGAGGCTTCAACAAGTTATAGAGTGGAATGAATTGGAAGACTGTATAAAGCGTCGACCTTGTGCCGTGAAACTTCTCTCACACGTAGAGGCATACCTGCAAAAAAATAAGTAGTTAAAATCGAATACTCCGATAACTTATAGAGGATAGACGTATTCCATAAAAAGATATGATAGTATAAATAATAAATAATAATATAAGGTAAACTATTTTTTACTTATAAAATTTGCGCATTCAATCTATTAATTAAAATATAATGGTTGGTGAATAACTGTAGATAGAGCAGCTGGTATTATCGCGAGAGTATTATTGACTTTGAGTATCGTAGTTTCGCTTGACAAAAAAAGTATTAAACAAATTTTTTACCATGAAAATATTAATTTTTTATTTAAAAACATTTGCGAATATACTTAGAGTATAATGATAAATATATGAGAAATACAGGGTAATGGTTAAAAATATATAGTATAATATTGTTTGTTGTGTTACATATGTTACCTAAACTACTAACACGAAACTTTATATAAAATAATTTTTTGCCATAAAAACAATTTGAAATGACTAATTTTGCTTCATTATACAAGAAAAAGTTAAAATTATGAATATATTTTTTCAGTATGCCTGATATGCTTTCAGTTTGATTATAAATTTATAAATACTAAAACTTTGTTGTTGATTTTCATGTTTTATATATTTGTCATGATAAGCGATTGATTCCCACCAAAGTGGTTTGAATTTTTGCACATTTTGTAGTACTCGAAGGTGTAATGAAAGAAGATTTTTCAAGAGTAATTCAGTAAATTATAGGTATATAAAATACGTTGTAGTACAAAATGTTCTCAACTGAAGTCACATATAATTTATAGGGATAATAAAAGAGAGCGATAAGCACATTGAAATTTTATTTTTGTTCAAAGTTGTGTCTTGTTTGAGCTATCGCATTGAATGATTAGCAGCATTAAATAAACGCCTCTGCTAGTCGTCCATCAGATTTCTGTTTCAAGGTATATCTATATATTAGTAGATATAGTTTCTTTAGTCAAAGGTCAAAGCAAAATAAATATTGAAATATTACTACTCTGAAACTATATCCTTTAATCTGACGAGCGTTTAGCAAGAGCCTTTTCTTAAAGTGACAGTTGATTTAAATGTCGCAAGCCGACATTCGATTTCCTCATCATATTGTCTTTGAAATTTTGTTTCCTCAGAGTTGCAGTAACAGAGCTACGTAACATTTACACTTATCAAATGATTAAACTTTACATGGGAACTCACGTAAACTCATTTTCATGAATTTATTTAAGGCTCTAACCGTGTATAGTAAAGGTAACCGTTTTCAGACCTTATTGTGTGTTAAGTAAAATTTTATAAAAATACAGAAACCACAATATAATTGAATTTTGCTAAATTTAGAGAATTATTTGATAGAAAAATATCTTCTTCGTCAAGGATAGACAACAAGGAAGACGTTCTCCGTGAGTTCCCAAGTAAATACACGGTTAGGAGGCACTCTGCAAGCGCGGAGGAGCATCGAGTAAGCATAGCGTGACAAGCACACCTGCATTCTCTCGTTTCTCGGGAATGCCAGAGAAAACTAAATCACGCCACTTTGGATAACCAAATTTGCACCACAGTCGTTGCTGGCGTTGTCATAGTCGAAAAGACTATGGGAAATGCTCGCTGGCGCCAGACCGTCTTCTGGGAACGGCGCGAAGAAGACATACGGAAACGTGCACACGAGGGAAAGAAGGTGGCAAAATAGGAGACTGAAGTAGCAGCTGTAGCCTGAACGTATTATATACGCACGAGATCGCATTCTCTCGTGCGTCGCGGCACATGTAAGTGTCAATCACGATTAAATCGCACGTCGCTCGCGAATAATACGCTACATTGATAACGGGTCGTAGATTCCGGCAGCCTGACATTGCCTTCGTGTCTTGCCTGCGCGCTATTTACGCACGCTTCTGCTGAGCATATATATATATATATATATATGTGCGTGATCTAATACGCTATTGCCAGTTAAACAGACGCGCGCTACACACACACACACACACACACACACACATACACATATGTACACATTCATACACCCACATAGCACTGCTGACAAATATACGGATGCAGGGAGAGAAGGGCCAGCGAACTGTGAACGACGACAACGGCTTCTCTTTGTGCTAGTTACTCAATTAGCATTAATAGCTAAAGCTCGACCTTAAAAATTACGAGTCTACACTTCGCTAATTACAGACTCATTAATTTATGCTACTCTTTTTTGAGCAGCTGCACTCGTTGGTCTAGGAGAGGGTCGGAAAGGAGCAAGAGAGGAAGAGAGAGAGAGAGAGAGAGAGAGAGAGAGAGAGAGAGAGAGAGAGAGAGAGAGAGAGAGAGAGAGAGAGAGAGACGAGTGTACTCAGAGCTAGAAACAGAGATTACAGTCGGAGCGGCAGAGATTGGAATGGTAAAGTATGCACTAGTAGTCCGGCAGGTATGGTTCAGAAGACACGGTGATATTCGACCGAAACTGACAACGCGCATGAATAAGTTCTGAAATTACTTTATTTTATCACAAAAAAGGTCTGTAGGGAACGAGCTATTCGAAGCTCCTTCTTTTTCCGCAGATTGAAATTTCTTTCTACACCATATCGGTGTCATTTCAGAAAGATCAACTTTTACGCTCACCGCCGACGTGATTAAGGATATTCAGTTTATAAACTGAGTAAAGGAAAAGGATAGCTTATAGGTAGGAAGGTCTATCGCAGGCGACTGAGGCAAACTTGATCGAATATTCTGTAGATGTAATGTGATCTTCCTCTATTCGAATAATCCCTTTGTCGAGGCTTAAATAAAGAAAATCTTTTTTGATGTAGATTAACTACAATTAGAGTTTATATATTTGCACCATATTTAGTGTTATACAGAGACAAATCATGTCTGAAATATGACGAATTTTCTATGTATAAAGAAATGACATTTCTGCTCAATAAAACGGAGACGGACATTTTTTTATGCTCAATTTAGTATGGAAAATTTTTTAACATCTCTTAGGAATAAAATATTGGCCGAGAGTAAAATATGAACGTAAGGATTATAGAGAAGGTTTGTTGCAAGAGCCCTACTTGCAAAATGCGTAACGGGGCGCAAGTATGGCCCTGGTGCGGACTGATAGTGCCATAATTTGCCTGATAGTAACCTTAAAAAAATATGTAGTAATAAAACTAGAGCTGCACGAGTGATCCTCACCAGGCCTTGTAAGATGTACACTTTGCGAAGCCCTGATAAGGCCTTAATGTTGTAATGTGACGTGTCTAGATATTTAATAATTTTCTTCGAATACTTACTTTCATGTTATTACTAAAGTAACGCGTTTGTAATAGCTAAAGTGAATTTATTTAATTATTTTAGATAGCTCATAATGCTTATAAAGCAGAAATTATTTAAAGCATTAAGTAAGCAAACAGCGAAAACGACGGAATATGCCGGAATGCCCTGCGGGGCCGAAGGTCATTTCATTACGCGTCTTGTTAGGAGCTTTACGAGGTGCCTTTTTACGATCTTGGGATTGTTCTGATGCAATGGATAATGCCTTAATGTTAACTGTATGTTAAGGCGGCCCGACATCTTAAATTTTACTTTTAAAAATGACCTGCAAACAATGCATTTCAATTATCACGAATATGTAGGTGTAATATTCTAAAAGAATATTATTGATTTGAAATAAAATCAATACCTAAACAAAAAATATAGCATTACCGTACACAGTTAAAAATCGTGTCCAGTCTTTACAATGTTTTGTGTTAAAAATGGACATCTACTACACAAGTTTTGTGTAATTATTACATCAATGAAAAAATACACAAAATTTATGCAAAAACTGTCTTTAACACAAACCGTGTGTAAAAATTTTATAACTCAACTACGTAAATAAATTTACACAAAATTTACAAAAAATTTACACAAATAGTGTGTCAAATTTGCTTATTTAACATAAAATGTACAAGCTAAATATATACTACAGGAAATTAAATAATGTTGGTAAAAAGAAAAATAATTTTCATCTCCTAATTTAATTTTTAAGTTATGGGAAATCTTTGATTGAAAAAAAGGTTTTATGTTGATGAATTAAATAAATAAAATTGATGTTTTTTAAGCTATCCAATGTTTCATTTTATTAAAAAATATTCTGTAATAATAACTAACTCTTCATTGGCATTTAT
>JAYJLV010099302.1:0-37713 GCA_036873485.1 Torymus texanus | reverse complement strand
TTGCTAATTTTGTAATTTATTGACCTGTTTCATAATTAAATTAAAGAATACGCTCTAAAATAAACGCGAACCGCACTGTCAGATAAGTCCACAGTTCCCGGAATAACCAGATAAGTCCATACTTTTATTGAGTTCTTACTCGTTTTGAACGCATCAGAAAATGTATAATCTGCTCAAATCAGCGTGTAAATATGTGTTTCGAATGTGTCAATTGACTAGTCAAGTATCACGACTCATCTCGTTTCTCCTGATCTTACATATAAGTTTCAACATAAAAATCCGTTTTTCTCGGAAACTCGAAAAGTGGATTTATTCGGTTATTCCGGAAAGCCACAGCAACAATATATAATACTATGTAATTTTGAACACAAAAAGAACATTTTTTTTAATATTCATATAGACTGACATCGACTTTTTTTACAGCCAAATTTTGCACCTTTATTTATCCATACCTAATTTTGTTTTGTCGAAAATGCAGATCAAGTAGACGTCGATTCGCAATGGGCAATCATCGTAGAGGTAATGTTATATACTCCAATCATGAAAATACACCTGTCCCATATTATATACTCTATATACTTTTTATTTCATTGTATTTGTTCTATTAATTTCATTTCCCGCGAATAATATTCAAAAGGAATTGATTCAACACGAGGACGAGATATTCTCCCTCATCGACGACTCAACCATCGCCGACTTCGTGCCAAGTTACACCTACGTCACAAGCTACATGGAACTATTAAAGGATATCGTCGAGTGGCAGATGAAGACAAGTCCAAAGCAGCTGCGAGCTCGCAAAACCGAGTTACGCAACGCCGAGGCTCTCGTAGCAGCTGCACAAATTGAAATCAACCGTACGTATATACCTATATAATCTGATAATCCGATAACTATCCCGCTTAATCCAATTAATTACATTAAAATTCAATTGCGAACTATACCATGCACATTATAATTACAGAGCTTGAGATCAGCTTCGCTGAGGAGACGCTAAGCCATGACGAGGCAGTAGAAAAATCGCGCAACGAGATCGCCGATCTAAATGCCGTCATCGACGAGACAGAGCGTAAGCACCGCGAGCAACTTGAACGAGAGATGTGAGATACATTATTATTATGCGTGTAATATAATCATAATGTATAATTGAGAGATGATATATGAATTAAACATTGTTGTTGTTGGGGATCGCGTAGGCAATGTTACCGCGAGAAATTGACGGAATTAAAGAAGGGCATAGCAGAGGAAGAACGTAGCATGGTCGATCAGCTGGAAGCACATGATGCGATGATCGAGCAGCTGACGAGGGTCAACGTGGAGCATGAGAAATTACTCAGGAGCCATTGGTGAGTCAATGAAATATATTTGACTTGCAGGTTATTTTGCTTTGCTGCTGTTACGCGTAGATTTGAGGAAGGTTGATAATTTATTTTCTTGTGGAAAAGGAGCGATGATGTCTATATATATATATATATATATATGTCAATTATGGAGATACTAGATGAAATTCATGGGATTTGGTTGTGTTTTTACATGATTTTTCGGGCTTTGCGTTATGAGTTGTGGATAATATATTATTAAAAAATTAATTTTTTCATTTTGATAGAAGAAAAGGTTGAAAAATAATTTTTATACTTAATCCGGATAATAATACGAAGCTTTATCGATTTAAGTGAAGGATGTCGGATTCCTTTGCATAATAATTAATTGCGTAACTTAGCGACTGATTGAAAATTCTATTTTTAATTATACCTCCTATATGAAAAATTCTAGCAAAGATTATCGTGATCATTATTCATTAGAAAAACTTCATCGCTTGAAACCAACAAAATATACTCTTTAATTTCGTTTTTTTTTTCTACATAACTTTTAAAACTATCACAGCGTAAAGACGGAAAAAATTCGTCTCATAGCCCGCAACGCTTACGACCGTGACCTAAGCAAGCTGAACGAGCTAAAGGAAACTTTGGAGCTCCAACTTCGCGTAACGAACAATCACTTTGACATCTTGCAAGTACGTATACCCAATTACCCATCTCCCCTTCTATCTCTCTCTCTCTCTATCTCTTCCACTACACCCACACCAACCCCAAACAATTACTTCATCTCTTATAAATACAATTTGCGTAGAACGAATACGACGTGCAAAGCGTACTCCACGCAAACTTGAAGAAAGAACGCAAGCTTGCAATGATGCAAGCGTTCGCCGAGCAAATCGACAACTTTAAGAAGAAACGAGCAGCTTGCATAATCCAGCGTACCTGGCGCGCTTACCACGAGCGTGTGTCGTCTAAGAAGAAGAAACGATCGCGCAAGAACAAATAATGAATTCACTAGTAGTATAGTAGTAGTAGAAGGAGTAGTATACAGCAGCTGCAATGCGGCATAGCGACAACGAGGAACTATGGGCCCTCCCCGCGACTCTTTATTAACGTGCGAGGTGCGCTCGTTATTCATTCGGCGCGACGATCGATCGATGACTCTTGAAACCTTTGCGGCTACTTCTACTCACTCACTCACTCGATCTTGAAGGATCTATCTTTAGAATCATATACTTCAGGTCGTTTCTAAAGTTTCTATATTTTACGGTATATTATAGTTATTTAGTATATACGTACGCAGAAAAATCGGAAAGAAAAATATGTCGACACAACAGCGGCATGTGTATGAGCCTGCAAGCGATGGCATAAATTTTCGCGTAATGATATAGTCGCTCGTGGTTAAAAATAGCAGCTTACGAAATGCATGCGAGTACAAAAGCGAAATTGTCAAGCTTGTGTAAAAGGTGCAGAATGCTAATATGGTTTGTTTTCGAGGCTTATTCGAGTGCAGTGCAGTATAGTGCGTCTATATGAAATTCCTACTTTTGTATAGAAAACTTTTTTTGTTGCTCGGTGTGTATATCGGAAAAGTTTGGATGAAATTGAAAATACTATCGTGTGTTCTGGAAATATATATATATCGATACATTTCATTATATATTAGCACATTATATTGTAGAAAAGCAATTTGATAAGTTAATTTATCAATAAAACTTCGTCTATCATCTTTTAATTTTTTACTTGTCAAATGATGATTACAAATTATTATATTGAACGACCAATTTGCCTTTCATATACATAATCCAGTTACACATTCCTATATATAATATGAGCATCCGAAATCTGCTTATTCCTCAATAACTTATCATTATTGACCGTGAAAATATCTCATAAAGGGACATTCCCACACATACCCACACACTCTGGTCTTATGCATCATGTATTTTTATTGAGCTTTCCGACAGTCAATCTTCCCACCCTTATTCACCCTCGCACCATTCACCCTCGTTTAATCTCCAAACAGTCCGCATTCCCTTAAAAATTACGACTTCCCCTTCGTAATTCCGTATATCTACGATCCAGGTCACAGACTAAAAAGAAAAAAAGATCTTCAACCCTCTCAACGCAGCCTTTGATCAATTTAAAAAATCCCTCTCAATATAATCTTCAAAAAAGAAAAAGAAAATTCCCATCCTTTAACTTCGCGACTTCAAAAAAGTATGCGTGTGCGCACGTGCTTACGTTTGACCTACTTCCCTTTTCAATTACGCACGCGAGAAATCAAAGTCTCTTCCTTCCAAAAATCCTTCCCTATATATACTCCAACCCTCTCTCTTTCTATTTCTCTTCTTAATCCATCACCTACAGTAATCAACCCACATCAATCTGTACCTAACCGATCGTCACCTAATAATAACAATAATCTTCTTTCTTTACGGTTAAATCTCGGACACATCATCACCCCTCTATACATATTTAGCTGGACTTCGGTGGTAACGGGCAAAAAACAAAAGGCAACAGCAGCAGCAACATAGCGAGGGTTCGGATCAATGCCGCGAGTGATTAATCAGGCGAGCGCGGGTACAGACCTACATATATATATACACATACACACACAGTGCTCCCTCCCTGAAAAAGAGCGGGTGAGGAGGCATCTGGAACGCTAATATTCTCCATCGTCGTCGCACGAGCCAGCTGACTGGGCACGAAAAACTATATACCTCTACCTATATAACCCATACCGTTGCCACCACTGCCTTCGTCGTCGCTGCCGCCGCCGCCGCCGTTGTTTTGGACGCATGCGCTCGTCGTGAATCCCCCGCGAAGAGAGCGAGCTCGAACGTGCAGCTAGCTAGCCAGACGCCCCCAGTGTACGATCATTAAGCTCCGAGAGTGTACAGCTAGTGTGTGGATCTCTCTCTCTCTCTCTCTCTCTCTCTGCACGTATAGGAAGTTCGCGCGCGACAATATAGGTGGTGGTGTATAAAGAGAGAGAGAGGGAACGAAGGGTTTGTAGAATTTGGGCGATGCAAGATGCAAAACTGGACAGCAACGACGTTATAATGTTTAGTATTACTAGGAGCTAAGATACGGAGTTTTTCATCCAGAGGATAGACTCCTAGTGTCGTGTGGTATACGTGCCACAGGTGTCAGACACGTAGACGACGTAGACGACGATATGCTTCAGTGTTGAGTTTACACTGTACAAGGTTCACCATAGAAGCAGCAGTATAGCAATAATACTAACAACAACGAGGAAGAGTATGTAAAGAAGAGGAAGGAAGCTCGTTGAATTTCGCCGCGACCGTGCGCTCTATACAACAAGGGGGGTTCTGTATTTTTAGAACGAGCAGGAGGCGATAATCGAGAGCCGCCCTCTGCGCGTTCCCCTACCCTCGCGACGGTACAGAGAGTAGCCCAGGCATATACATACATATACATATATACATAGAGAGAGAGAGAGAGTGAAGATGAGCGTGCGCATGAAGTTAACGTTCACGTCGCCGGTGGCTGAAGACCATGACAAGGGGTTCATGGATGGAGGTGGTGATGGTCGTGGTGATAATAACGGTGGCGAGAGTCTAGAGGAACGTAAAGCTGCGTTTAAAGGTGACGAGGAGCTGATGAGGGAGACTAGCAAATTCGTTGCTGAGGTCATCGAAGCCGCTACGATTGAAGCTAGCAGGCGAGCTGGTGAACAGGTGAGGAGAAAGATAGAGGTAAAGAGAAAGAGAGAGAAAGAGAGATAAAAATTTGGGAGTATAGTGGTGGTGGAGAAAGATGAAGGGTTAAAATTTCATTGTGTATTGCGTCGCTTTGTGTGCGTGTGTATATGTTGCCTTTTAGATGTGGAATATGTGTGTGAGTGTGTATAAAGGAAATAACGATGTCAAGCCGGAAGGATCAATCAGTCCCTGATCTGCTCACGCGCAATATCTTATATATACGAATTATACGCGAGATTTCATTTGACAAAGAGCAGCAATCTAATTCTCCTGCCAAGCGGATTGATCTTACCACTCGATTTTTCCTCTCTTTCTCTCTTTGTACATACATATATACATATATATCTTATCTGGCGTTTACCTATATACTAACACTTTCTCCTTGTTATTTTTCTGCTTTCAGAACGCTCAATCCGGCGGAGAGGGTAAGTCATCGTCGTCAGTCCTCAATCATCCAACCTCTTCCTTTTATATATCTCGTTCCTATAACAAACATTATACCTACCACTTTTCCATTCCTGGTTATCCCTTAAGTTTTATTATAAAAAATATTCAACTATATTATACACGCGCGTTTTTTCTATATACTATAAAAGTATTTATCTGACTTTATTTGATAACTAACTAAAAAAAAAAAGAATGAAAAAGAAAAATAATAAACGCGTTGCTCGTTGTTATTATAATTATTAATTATTAATTATTATACCAGATAACAAAAAAAAAAAAAAAACAAGAAGGAATTATTATTATTATTATGTTTTTGCACATTTGTCACGCACGCAGGTAACAAATTCAAAGGCGGCCAAACGCTCGCCGGCTGGAATAATCGGGCGCGCGGATTCTGCAATCGCGTCTGGAACGCGGTGTTCCCGTGCTTCAACAACCATGGTAAATCTTAGAGCGAAAGAAAGAGAGAAAGAACGAAAGAAAGAAAGCTGCATTTTATTATATTATTATATGCCTATATGATGATAATAATAGTAAATATATATGAGTGAATGCAAGCAACGTAATATTATATAGTATATAATATATACACACACATTTATAATACCACACGCAAATAATAATTGGCATATAAGTATAGCAATGATTGAACAACTGCTTTTTTTTGTTCAAAAGTGAGCGCGTGTGTATGTGTGTGTAAAGTGGGAACAATATATTGTTATATACTATTTATATACATCATTCACCGCTTGCAACCACAACTACCACCACCACTACCACCATCATCATCGTCACGAGTATCATCACTAAATTATATATATATATAGTATCACCATCACAGCCTCATTGTAGACTTTTAGATATATTAGACATATAATCGTAGAATGCAGAGTGATATCTGCAAGTTTAGTATATTATATACATGCAAAACAAAAAAAAAAGAATACGCGTCATGTATCGTAAATTATTCAACATCACGTTTCTTCTCTCGAAAAAACATTACTACTATTATAGTACATATGTATGTATGTTTGTGAGCGTGTGTGTGGTGTGTGCAGTGCATTACAATGTACAACAACTCAACTACAACGCTGTACATCTCTATTGTTCTCTTGTCGACCTCTATAGTTTACTCATATAGTAGCGCTTTTGAGCTTTCGATATTGTATACACAAACAGACACATATGCCTAGAGACTACACTATTACTACGTTTTTTTTCTCTCTCTTTCTATACCTTTGAAGTATATATTTTACTACTGTTTCGTTCTTTCTTTCAGAGTACATATATATGATATGGCACTATACTTGTTTTTTCTCTTTTTCTCCTATTCCTTTTCCTCTCTCTCTCGTCTTTTCGTCGTTTTATTTGCTTCGTACATACACATACACATACATGACATGTGCAGTAGCAAACATTCTTTTCAATATCTACAGTATATATCTCTCACACATGTAGCGATCAGAAACGTTTGAGTACAAATTCGCGTAGCAATAAATGCCGATGATGTTTATCTTGCTTACTATTTATATACATAGGACGCAAAAAAGAGCAGCACGCGCGCAATATATGACGGATAATATATCTTTTCATCTTATTATGTAGTATATATCTGCATATCATTATTATATTATATTTTATAAATATAGTTCCTATATACATACATTACTTCATTTTGCCAAACACTAGTATATATATAGTTATATATAGATATATGACTTTTATTATTATTATTATTCGCGCGCTGCCGCGCGAACAACCGCATCGGACTATATTATAATATATGAATTGAATTTATATTTTCCACTGTTATTTATATATATATACAAGACATTTTTTATAATAAATCTTGATGTTTGTGTTTAGTATATAGATTTAGTACGTAGAACGTAGGTGGTAGAACGTACGCGCGATTGGTTGGGTGCTAACATTATATACTCTCATTGCTTTATGTTTTGTTTCAGCTGAATGTTAATAAATAATGGTTGATTGAGTAATTTTTTTTTTTTTGAAAAATGGAAAGAATATTCTATCCGACCAGTCACGCATAGAGTAATATATAGACACTTAGTGAAGCGCATTATAGTTTGTAATAGTAGCGTAGAGAGTGAAGCACACACAATATGATCGTCAAGCTATTTCTGGTGTTTATATTATACCTACTCAAAATCAAGCGTCTCGACTCTTTTTTAAAAGTGCAACTTGCTTACGTAATAAAATTCTATTTTTTCGGTAATATGAAAACATTAGAACATTTTTTAAAGATATTATGTTATACAGAAGCTTTTACAATAATTTTAATTTTTTTATTTTTAACATTTTCCGAGCTTTTTTCCTACACAAAAGAATTATTGCAATCAAATTAGAATTATAGATTTATAAAAGTAAGAGAATTGTTTTTCTCCAGTTTAGAAGACCCAACCAAAAGGGTAAATTCCCACACGAGGTGATTGACATTTTGAGTATATAATATATAAACACACAGGCACATCGCTTGACACCTTATAATAAAATATGAATAAAAAGTAAACAATAATCACAATCAGCAGCTTTATATATATATATAACCATAAATCTATAATTAATATATATATAATAATATAACTAGGAGAAAAAAAATGTGTATCTCTGTGTTCTTCTTCCCAATTATAGAATTGCTCGCCTGGGCGCAGCCATTCCGGTATCGCTTCACAAGGCCGTAACCGCAAAACCGATCGTGCGTTGAGAAGCCGACGGGGCCGATCATCTTCCCAACCCTACTCGATAAATATTATAATGCATTCTCTAATGACTTTGCGACGCGCTACTACTACTACCACTACTACTACTACCACTACTACTACTACGTGGCCGCGCGTGCACGTGTACAAAAAGCTACTACCACGATGACGACGACGACGATAGCATACGACGTGACGATATCAACGTATTCTCTTCTACTTCATATTTTCGGTTATTTTTGTTGTTTAATCAACGGATCGTTTGACATTTTATTATTATTATCTTGAGTAAAGTTCATGATGTTTGTATTATATACATATATATATGATGATTAATATTATTATAATTATATACGACTGATGAGATATACAGGCGCGCGCACGAGACTTTAATATACTTTACCATCATATACACATACATACACCGCATTCCTATATTAAGTGTACAAAATAATATATAGACTTGATGATGACGACATAAAAAAAAAATATAAAGATAAAGTGCGACTCGAAGCGAATAATAATGAGTATAAGATTATGATGATGATAACTGAGAGAAAATAAATAAGTTATTCTACTACATTGTGATTCGACTTTAGTTTATAGTTATTATGTATTATACGTATTATATCTCGTTTCTATATATAAATATATACTTATATACAATTTAAGTATACCGGAATATGTGTAATAACAAAACTCGCGACTTTCTATATATTATAAATATATATACATTTGTAAAATTGCGTACGAAACACCATCGCACTGTATACTTCCTTGTTTTGACATTCTTTTCTATATATATATATATATATTATACTCACGCAACAAGAGGAATGAGAGAAAAATATAATGAAACGTCCTACTTCTAAATGATTCTATCAAACGTACACACATACACACCCACATAGCTATAATACCCTTATATAAATGTACACCGAATCGTTGATCGTCAGAGCAGTGGGTACGCCACAAGAGAGAGAGAGAGAGAAATCAAACGATTAGGAAAAAGCTTAAGCATATAACAGTATATACGAGGAATCAGTGCGCTCCTAAAGTAAGTATGTGTATATTCCGTTGGGTATAAACACAGATATACACATATACACATACACCCAAAGAGTGTCGAAATATCGATTATTCGCGCTCGCACGCGTATATACTGACTACACACGCTATTCTCTCTCTCTATAACGATGGGGCCGTACACCTTGCTCACACTGCGCGCGCGTTCTACTGACACACGCACCCCTTCACATATACACGTACAAAATGCGAAAATGAACGAACACACATGCGGTGTAAAGGAGGAATAAACAATACGTTGTTCTCTTTCTATACATACATATATAATTATATACAATTGACATTGATTTCGATTAGTTTATTTATATTTATACATAATATATATAATATATATATGTGCGACTCTATACATTATAATATATATAAGTATATATATTATTGTATACCTTCCATATTATAACGTTTATATTATATATATACTTTTAGAGCTTGTTTACAAGAGACACAGATATAACGAGACAAAACATAAAAAAAAAAAATTCTTATACCGTATTATTATACACAATAATTATATATATATACATACTTATTATATACTTTGTCAGGTACGAGTAATAAAAATTGACCTGTGCGCATACATATGGTATGGAAGTGAATAGCTGGGCACGCGTGAACCGCTGTACATATACACATACATATATATATTTACCCTCCTCGATGATCATCGTATAAGTTTTATGTGTTGAGCGAGTGTTATAATGAGAGTTAAAATAAAATGTGCGGGAGATAAAAACCGTATTTATGAGTGTATGTGTGAGAAAGAAGAATCCACAATGTATAACCCGAGATTTTTTTTTTTTCATCAGAAACTGTCTCGACGCGTATATGTATACCCATCTACACCGCATACTTTCGATTAAATATATATAAAAGGGTGTATAATAATAAACGCCCGCGTGCGAGGCTCGATAATACTTTTGCGGCTGCGGTTTGCTTTTTTTTCATTATCTCGTTCGCGAATCCATCACGCATACACGTACATACGCCTACGCTTTGTAAGTACCTATATGTACTTACAGATATTCGGGAACACACAGCCACACACACATATACAGCCGGTTATTATTATTATTGCTATCGTTACCTGACGTGCGAGCAACGGTGTACTATAAAGCTGGCCGGACCGCGCGTGAGTTTTTTTTTATTTCGTTTTTACGTTATTTATATATACTGTTTATATTAAGGACGACCGCGTATGAATTGTTTTACACTGTTTTTTATACGCATTCATTGTATATTTTCTGACATTTTTTTGTTGTTGTTATATATTTTATCGTCGTTATTTAGTTTTCCGAGCTATATATATGTATATGTTGATAGGTACATGTACGGTTATACATACATACATACGTGTATAGTGATTCCGATGTGACACGATGGGATCAAAAAAGAAAATAAAAAAAAAGAATGAAAAGAATAATATACAAAATAAAAGTATAATAATAATAAAAAAATAAAATGATGAAAAATGAAAAAAGTATATAATTTGTGCGACAATCAGACGTGTAATAGACATGCAATATTATAATTATTAATTACATAGGTATGAATATTTTGTTACTCGATGTGGACGACTCCATAATAATAATAATAATAATAAAAAAAATAATAATGAAGAAAAATTGTATAAAATATGAAAAAAAGGAAAAAAACGTATATAAAATATGAGAAAATATAAATATATATGATAATTTTAACATTTTTAACGATTGCTTTCTATAGCGCTAGATATATACATATAATTAAAAGATGAAGAAACACAAAAAAAATGACAAAAAAAAACTATGTGTATATTATAATTGACATAATGAATGAGAATTTTAAACTGTGTACAGTGTATAGCTAAATAATAATTGAGAGAAAAAAAAAAGAAATAATCATGAAACAACATAAACTCTAACATTTTTGTGTCTTAATTATTTCCTCCTTGCCTGTCGCATCCCATCCATATTATACCTCTATAACGTTATTATAATGATTCAATTGTATGTATACATATACACCTATATCTATATATATGTATCGAACTAACCCAATACAACCCCTTATACTCGAACTTGAGGAACAATGGTACACGCGTCGCTCACCCATCAACGATTCTATTATAGCAACGTATCTCACCGTTAATACACAGTTCCGTTACTACGGAAACTACCACTTGCCTCGTACGTTAACCTATCACTTTCTCTCTTCATCCTCGCTTAAAATGCAGTGGCGCGTGGGTGCCACGGTACCTTCTTTTATTTTTTGTTTTCTTTACTTTTCGTATAAATAAATATAACCGTGAGTATAATCCACAATGAATTCATGTAAGGACGATTTACACATTCAGGATATAAGTAAACTACAAAAGATACTGTCTAACAAACGTCGTAATAACGAGGAGCTTGACAATGCACTTGGCCCGTACACTTTATTTGACACTGCCCAGGAGGTGTTTGGTCCGGCTAGGGAAAAGCTGATACGGTATTATTTATTGCATCCTTTTTAATACATATACGATAGACAAAATTACACGTGAATAATTTTTCCTATAGTCTTGACAATCAGATAGCGGTGAGAAAGAAAGAACGTGAACGCAAGTTCGCTGTTAATTGTTACACTTCGTTAAGACGTAAACGTGAAGCGTTCAGAGATAAATTAGTGAAGATAATAGCGTTGAAGAAACAATCAGATTATGAAGCAGCGGTAGCGAAGAATAGGAACGCGAGTTTGATTACAGAGGAGGATGAACAGCTGTTGAGGTATTACTATTACATAGCGCATGGGATTGGAGACGAACATGTGTCACCTTTGGAGATGAGCATTCTAGAAGCGATTTTAACACTTGTACCGGTTACTTGGATGCGTCGGTACCCTGAGATTGTTAATGAAGTTGTTGAGGAAATTAAGCAGAATTATTTGCTGAGTGTGAAGAAAGCGACGGTTGATTTCGTACTCCAGGATGTTGCTAATAAGGAGGATGAAACGCAGGTTATTAATAGTTAGAGATATATAGTGTAGGAAGAGGTTTTTATTTGTGTAATATACGGTTTTGTAGAAGCTGGACGAGGTGTCGCCGGAAATAATGCAGGAACGTAAGAGGAAGTTACAGAGGAAACGGAAAAAGTTGGAGAAAGCGTTGATGCTATGCCACCCATGTATTAGGAAATCACTTGACTACTGGTTTCGCGAATTCGAGTAATGTAAAATAAATCGAAAACTTTTGAAAAGGATACAATGTATTTATGTTATTTTTTTTATTTTTGTTATGGTACTGGGTTGTAGCACAACGAGGCAGATCGATAAACAGGCTATACTGTTCAACGGCAAAACGTACGATTTACCATCGTTTGAGTTTCAATTTTCGGAGATGGTGAGGATAACGAAAAGTCATCTGGACGATAAATGGATCACGAAAATTGTTAATATTTTCCGAACGGTAAGCCATCGCCCTGCATATATATCCAAAAATATGATTTTGTTGTTGTATAGTAGCTATTGTTTTTGGTTACGGTACATAGGCTATAAGAAAAGGAGTTTTATTAATCGATGAGAACGAGGATAACGCTGAACGGTTATTAAACTGTCTAGCGGTAATAATGGAAGATCAGTTACGATCTTTATGTCTGAAGTCGATCGACGATTACATGGATTGTCTGATAAATGCCGAGGTACGTGATATTTCTATACGTATAAAATAAAAAGGAATTTAACAGCTGTATATTAAATAATTATATATATGGTACCTCCCCGACAGCGATACTGCTGCAGTTTTAACATTAATTTTGTAGCGAAAAATTATTCTATAGGCTTTGAGCCGTCCTTCAAAGTCTTCAGCGACACGTTTCTTGCGCTTTTAAGCATGCTCGTGTTTTCCGTAAACGATCATAAACGTCTTGAACTTGGATTACTTACCAATGATACGAAAATACCATACGATGAGAATTTAAAGGTACGTATATAGTGAAATTATAAATATTGGAATTTTACGATAAATATATATAAAACTACAGCCGGATATATCCAGCGATGCATTAGCAAACCACGTGAACCGTATCAAAGATCTGATTGATCAGCACCGAGTTGGTCCTGAATCGTTGATCCGTGAGTTTGACAAGTATCGGAGTTTTGTTGATCGTGGTGAAGCGACGTGTGTTGAAGAGTTTCTAAGCGCTGATCCTCCACATAGTTTTGAAGAATATGGAGCATTAATTGACAAGTATGAAAAATTGTCACGTGCAGTATTAGCGGAGTACGATGAAACAGCGTTTACTGGATTCTTCGAGGCTCATAAACGCGAGTTTATTGAATATTTATCTATGGCAGCCACGCAGTGCAAGGATATGCTGCTTAGCAAAATGATTAACGATTATCAGCTCGAGTCGAAGATGTGAGTTACAGGTGGTACGAGGTGTATGTGTGTGTATATTATGTAGGAGAGAGTAGGTGTATTGTGGTGGTGTATGTATGAGGTAGTTTTTGATGTAGGGGGTTGTAGTGTTGGATTGAAAATTTGAATAGGAAAAAAAGGAATAATAGTGAGATTGTATTTCTTCGGTTATTATGGTAAGGTATACTAGGAAAGATAAAGAAGTTGATTTTTTACGATCGAAAAGTAAAAGATAGTCATGCTCGGTTTTGCTTATATTAATTTTTCAAGAGATTTTGAGTTGTAATAATTCTTAGTAATGAGTGCATTAATTTATCGTAACGTAGAATATAAAAAAAATAAGACTTTTTTTTACATCAATACTCAATTTGTATAATATATTTATATAAAATACACTGAGCGCTAATAAAATGGTGACGATTGAGAAGAAAAGACATTATTTCATTTTGAATGATTCTCAGCTACCAAAAAATTTTAACAACCCAGAAATACGTTAATTAATTCTTGAATATTTATAAAAGAAGTAAAAATTATTATATCGGCCATGGGGAATACGTTAAACAAAATGACGTTTATCATCAACCCTTAGCTATCCGATATCGTCATATATACCGACAGATGCGAGAACCGTATGACGAAGTCGGCTGCAATCGCTGGCCATGGTGTGCAACAACTCTCCCCTCTACATAATATATACGATGGAAAATTGGCACGCTCGATATATATATATACATATTGTTGCAGGATCGGAGATGAGTATCAGAGTATCGCTGACAAAGCGTTAAGCGTGCCTCCTAATACCTCCGAGCTAATGGAGCTAAGTGTGTTCGTGAAGAAAGCTGAGAGCGTTATGTCGACTAATTTGGAGGATAGATTGAGGAAGATCCTCAAGTATATAGGATTCCTCTCAGATTACAAACCTCTCACGTCTGTTGAAATCAAGACGAATAATTTTGCATTCCAATGGTATATAATAATAATTTCACTAATATAGGTGTACATGAGGAATTGTATGCAGAAAATCTATATTGATAAGGTGCAAAGAGTTAAAGAAAAAATTGTTAAAATGAGATCTTTGTGATATAATAGATGGGGACATTTCCAACAAAGAAAAACGCTCTTTTGATTTTTGGTTTAACTATCATACATACAGTTTTTAATGGAAATTTAATATATCAAAAATGAATGAAGCTCGTATAAGTGTCAACAAATTTTTCACAAAAAAATTTAAGTAGAAGAATAAAGCTTCAATTTAAGTTAAGAATCATTAAAATCGGAACATTTTATGCAATGCTACGTATATTTGGGTAAATCGCGAAAAATAACTGAAAACAAACATTTTTTTTCAAAATCCACGTATAATTATTAAGATTTTAATCAATTTTGCTAATTCTCTCATTTGTTGCATCACCTAAAGAACGACCAAAAATTCATTACTTACGTATACCTCTACATATTTTTTTTATAATTTTCCAACTCCTCTAAGTATAAATTTTTCAAAGAATAAAAAATGACACATACGAGTGTAAACTTTGCGTACATACACAGGTATCACAGAATGCCATCGGTATTCGAGGAACATCGTCAGATAATCGTTAGCAAGACTGGCGAGTATCAGGAAGCACTTACTACACGTATACAAAAGTTCGAGCAGGATTTGCAGGTATACGCGAAACATTGCGAAGAGATGCAATACTGGGGCAATGTGGAGGAAATATTTAGGTACAAGAAAAAAGCTGATAGACTGGAAAATAGGCTGATTCAAGCGATGGAGACTATTGATGAATTCAACGGGGAGGAACAGATGTTCGGATGGGAGATATCGCAGTATCCACTAAGGAAAAAGGTACATTATGACATGTGGTCTAACAACGGCTGTGAGTATATTTATAGGAATCAAAATTTCGGGAGATAATATTTATATATATAGTTATTTTTTGGTATAAAGCATCGTGGTTGTGTCAAAGTAGGGGAAAGAGAGGAAAAAATGAAAAAAAAAAATGAGAAAGCGATAAACTAAACTTGTCATTTTTATTTCGGAAGCTTGAAAAGTGGACGGGGGAAGATAAAGTTCGAGTAAATTTCTTTTGTGTACAGTTTTTTTTAATATATCGCTACAAGATCGTAGGGGGCATGCCATACTGTTTTGAAAGAAAGTTAAGCGATTAGATATCTTTTATGACGGCTTGTACAGCATTCTTATAAGTTTCTTGACATCAACTTGCTCGATCAAATTTACGAGTATACTTGTGTATCATTGTAACTAATATATAACGTATTTCTACGAAAAAAAGAACAAATCATTTTGGTAGAATTGTGTTCTCAATCAATAGTGATCATTTTGTATACATTACGTTATTTATATACACGTGTAAATTTTTATTATTGGACTGAATTCTTAAAGCATTTATTAAATGCTGATTTGTAATACAATTTAGACGTCAATATTTATGTGTATAATGCATACTAAAAATAAACCTATTCTTAGCTGGGCAAAGTCGGGAGTCAACCTTGAGAAATCAATTCTTGTTTACTATATCTACGTGAATATCGTTAGAGAACGAAACGAATTATACAAAGCTTATTTGAATATGACTTTTACTACGTAGACATGAACTTTCAACATACTATATAGTCCTATAATCAAAATAATTCGCAGTAGGTTTGTTTTGCTTATATTTCCCTCAGATCGTTAAAAAATATTTTAACGTATTTCAAATATTCACTATATTTGTAATGAACGAAATCTCAATTTTGAGTTTCTAATTTTAGTTGGAATTCGCCAAAATAGTTTTTTATCGTGTCTGTAAAAGTGATAATTAAAGCTAAATCCAGCTTATAGCTAAAAAAAAAGGCAAAAATATTTTTTTCACAGTTAATATTAGAAATTCTGTAGTACTTTATCTTCACAAGTAGTTATAAAAATAATCAAATAATAAAAAGTCATTATATTTATTAACATTAAGAAAATTATAAGGGATTAAAAATCCGCTAATTATAATACACATAAATTCAAGCTTTAAAAAATATTCTTACCAAATAAATTCCAACTAATAACATTGATATCTACCACTATAAACCGAAAAAAAAAACAATTTATCTTAATATTCAACATTTTTCAATCTATGCAACATCGTGACCCCTCCTTATTCGCCCACACCCACACAGGTCGCCGACAAATTGACCCCTTACAAAAAGTTCTACGACGCAGCCTGCGAGTTTCTGTCAAGTCACGAGAAGTGGATGAACTCAATGGTAGGCAGCCACGATCCGGATACCATAGACACTGAATCTGGCACAGCTTATCGTGCTGTATTCAAGCTGGAAAAAACCTTCCAAGAACCATCAGTGCGCAAATTAGCTGAAACCGTGAGATTGACAATCGAGGAATTTCGTGAGCATATGTCACTGATCATGACACTAGGCAATCCTGGTATGAAAGCACGTCATTGGGAGCAAGTATCCGAAATCGTTGGCTTTCCTATCAAAGTGGATTCCAATATGACATTGCTGAAAGTAAGGTCGAATGTTATAAAGCTCGTGGTGGTTATATATATGTAGGATATATGTACATTGAGAGCTTTTATAGATTATCGATTTCGGCCTTGACGATTACGTGCCGAAATTCGAGACGATATCTGAGGCTGCGACGAAGGAAAGTAACTTGGAGAAAGCGTTGTTAAGAATGCATGCTGACTGGACGGATGTTGAGTTTATTGTTAATCCGTACCGAGATGCTGGCACTTACGTTATTGCTAGTGTCGATGATATACAGCTACTCCTAGACGATCACCTCACTAAGGCGCAGACGATGAAGAACTCGCTGTACATCAAGCCATTCGAAAAGGAGACACTGTAAGGTTTCTTTAGTAGCGCTGTTTAATTGTAAATATATAGGAGTAGATGTTGAAGGTATGATTTGGCATAGGGAATGGGAAGGAAAGCTACATTTACTCCAGGATATAATGGACTACTGGTTGAAAGTCCAAGCGACTTGGATGTACCTCGAACCGATATTTTCGTCGCCTGATATCCAGCAGCAGATGCCAGAGGAAGGCCGAAGGTTCAGCGCAGTCGATAAAGTATACAACCAAGGATTTATATCTGTATATTTACATATGAGAATACGTGAGAATTAGTTTTTTTGTTCTTGTATAGATTTGGAGAGATATAATGTCGAGTGTGGTGGTCGACCCTAAGGTAATGGTAGTCGTGGAAATCGATAAGATGCTCGATCGGTTGAAGAAGTCGACGAATTTGCTGGATCTGATCCAGAAGGGTTTGAATGATTATTTAGAGAAGAAAAGATTGTATTTTCCAAGGTTCTTTTTCCTATCCAACGACGAGCTATTGGAAATTCTATCCGAGACGAAAGATCCTACTAGGTATATATATTTACTTGGTTAAACACATTACACAGAATTACGTGTTTATATACAACGTTTTTACAGAGTACAACCACACTTGAAAAAGTGTTTCGAGGGAATAGCGAGGTTGAACTTTACAGAGAATATGGAAGTGACATCGATGATCTCATCGGAGAACGAACAAGTTGCATTAGAAGAGATTATAGATACCTCAGCTGCCAAAGGCCAGGTAGAAAAGTGGCTTGTCGAGCTGGAATCAGATATGAAGAGAAGCGTCAGAGCTCAGGTAATAAGGAAAAACTATTACAACTTAACTATTATACTATATATGGTTGTTTATTCAGGTGAGCCGTGCTAAAAACGCTTACCCAACGAAACCCAGACGAGAATGGGTATTAGACTGGCCTGGCCAAACGATACTCTGTATATCCCAGCTTTATTGGACAAGCGATGTAACAAGCGCGATACCGAATGCACCGAAAGGTCTGCACGATTACATCGGAGAGTGTAATCGCGAGTTAGGCGAGATCGTCATCCTTGTGCGTGGGAAATTGTCCACGCAGAATCGTACTACGTTGGGTCGGTAAATTATTATTATTTACTTTTTTTTTGTTTTAGAAATAAAGGTTTTTTTGGTGGTATAATGGTAGGGATTGGATTACAGAGGCATTGGTCACGTTGGATGTACATGCAAGGGATGTTCTAGTGGGACTGCATGGTCAGAATGTCAACAGCATCACAGATTTTAAGTGGATTTGTCATTTGCGGTATTATTGGATCGTACGTATATTTTTTATCAAAATTATTATCAAAAGTATATATAATGTAATTCACGTGTACCGTGAGAATATAAAAATTAAAAGGAACAAATGGTAGATTATAATCTTATAACAAATATAATATAAGACTCAAACAATTTTTTTCACAAACTTCACTCATCTCTCTTATTTTCTAAACTACTCGATTATACCCTTGCACCTCTCACCCCCATTTTAATCTAACAATAACCAAGCAATTTATCGGCCTGTCGTCCGATCACTAATCGATTACATACACACATATCACCGCATCGGCCTCCACAGGACCACAACCTGATAACCATGATGATAAACGCATCGTTAGCCTATGGCTACGAGTACCTCGGTAACACCTCGAGGCTTGTGATAACGCCACTGACCGATCGATGTTACCGCACGCTCTTTGGAGCGCTGAGCTTGCATCTCGGTGGTGCGCCTGAGGGTCCAGCTGGTACGGGTAAAACCGAAACCACTAAGGATCTTGCCAAGGCTGTGGCTAAGCAGTGCGTTGTGTTCAATTGCTCGGATGGATTGGATTATATTGCCCTCGGCAAGTTCTTCAAGGTTAGTGAGAATTATTATGGTTGTATATGTTGAAGTGGCAAGATATTAGCGTTATATTGAAAAATTCGTGTATGATAATTTTATTAGTAGCGATGCACGATTTATATTATAAATATTATTTTTATTGTACCAAGTTCTATTAATTTTTATCAATAATATACTTTACCATTTTTTCACATATTCAATTTTAAAAATTTTCTATGACTTTGACAAAGTCAAATAACTTTTTTAATACTTCATTTTTAATAATCTAAAATTAAAATTCTTATTGAAGTTTTACAGACGATGTTATTCAAATATTTCTTCTTGTTTGCATATTATTTGGAATTTTCCATAAAATAATTGATACTTATTTCAAGATTAATAAGGCATTGAGCCATGATTTATTATTATTCTTAAATAATTCGTTAAATAATTAGATTTTAATTTTAATGTTTGTTTATGTAAATACCTTATATACCTTTTAATATATATTTCAACTAAGTACGAAATACTTGCTTCTTTGACTTTATAAAATACGCGACTCGTTAAAAATTTACAAAAGAAATGCAGTGACCATCCTCAAACAAATAAAAACGATTTATAAAGTATATTTTTCATATTTAGAAGCTCCCGATATTAGTTATTTAAGCTTTTGAATACGTTAGATAGAGAACTAAAAAAGTGTCCGAATTACCCTAAGTTACTTTATTTATCGCGTTAATGCGAAATAATCTTTCTCAATCTATATAAGAGAAATAAAAAAAATTCAATCGATTACTTATTTAAAATTTATAGATAACACATTTTATTTTATTCATTACATTACCACCTCTTTACATTTACAATGAAATATTTTATTATGAATAAAATATTGTTTCCAACCCCCACCTAGACAACTCTATTAATTACAATTCCTCGTTCCAATGCACCCTACATACATATATTACACAACAATTTCGCGCACGTCGTTCCATAACCCATTATAAACACACTCCATCGACTTCCCGCCACCACGACCATCTCAACAACAAATTACTCTTAAGAATCTCAAATTACATCCCTCTCAATCGCTCCCTTATAAACCAACACAAGCATATCGCGATCAAGACACTTCTCTCTCTTTCTCTCTCTCTCTCTCTCTTTCTCTTTCTCTCTCTCTCTCTCTCTCTCTCTCTCTCTCTCACTCACTCACACATACACACGTTACCTGATTCTCTTCTACACACAATAGGGTCTCGCCGCCTCAGGCGCTTGGTCGTGCTTCGACGAGTTCAATCGGATCGACCTCGAGGTATTGTCCGTCGTTGCACAGCAGATCCTGACAATACAACGAGCAATAATCGCAGGCCAGACAAGTCTAACGTTCGAGGGTACAGAGTTGAATCTTGAACCTAGCTGCGCAATATTTATCACGATGAATCCAGGGTACGCAGGGCGATCTGAACTTCCGGATAATTTGAAAGCTCTGTTTCGTTCTGTTGCTATGATGGTATGTGGTATAATATGAGTGTATAGAGAGCATGTTAAATGAAAAATTTTGTACAAACAAAAATGCATCCTAAATTATATAATAATCATATATATTTGATTTTAAATATGTTGAAGAGAAAAAATCGTACGTAAGTTTTTCGAATTCTCGATGTGATGAAACAATAATTCTGAATTGATATAATATGGTCTCTTGCATATACCGAATTTGTCTTTTAGTGTGCCTATATATATTATTCATGTAAATTGGAGAGCTTTAACTACAAAAAAACAAACCTCACAGGTACCTGATTATGGTCTAATCGCTGAAAACACTTTGTATTCCTTCGGATTTTACAATGCCCGGCCGTTATCCGTGAAAATCGTCACAACTTATCGTCTGTGCTCCGAGCAACTGTCAACTCAGTGCCACTACGATTATGGAATGCGAGCTGTTAAGTCTGTCCTCACAGCCGCTGGAAATTTAAAACTGAAGTACCCTGAAGAAAACGAAGACGTTTTAATATTGAGAAGCATCAAAGATGTAAATTTGCCGAAATTCCTGAACCCCGATGTTCCACTGTTCAATGTAATAAAATTGAAAATATTATATCATGTTATCCATCCCTTTTTATATCAAAGTATGATGATGATTGAACGATTAATTACGTAGGGAATTATGTCGGATCTGTTCCCGGGTGTCGTACTACCAGAGGCAGATTACACCGACCTGAATGCCTGCGTAATCGACGCATGTGCCAAGGCGAACATCCAATGTACACCTGCCTTCCTGACAAAGATCCAACAGATCTACGAGATGATGATCGTCCGGCATGGATTCATGATAGTCGGGTTACCCTTTGGTGGCAAATCCACTGCGTATAGAATGTTAGCTGCTGCTCTCGAACTCTGCGAAGAACGCGTAAGTATATACATATACCTAACCACACAACAATCATCCTTAATTCAACAACGACTTTCTCTTTTACATAGAAACTGATGAACGAGCGTAAAGTCGAGATGATAATTATCAACCCCAAGTCCATCACGATAGGCCAACTGTACGGTCAATTCGACCAAGCGTCGCATGAATGGCAGGACGGTATACTGGCCATAAGTTACCGGGCATTCGCGACTTCGCCTAACTGCAACAGGAAGTGGTTGATATTCGATGGACCAATCGATGCCGTCTGGATTGAGAACATGAATACAGTACTGGATGACAACAAGAAGTTGTGCTTGATGAGCGGTGAGATTATCCAGTTGGCACCTACCACGAATCTTATATTCGAAGCTATGGATCTGGAGGCAGCGTCGCCGGCTACTGTGTCCCGATGCGGTAAGGTTATATAATGGATCATCGTTGGTTGGAAAATTTTGATGGTTTACAATGAGGTAACGTTGTATTGTGTAGGAATGATATACATGGAACCATCGACTTTGGGCTGGGAACCTTTGCTGCAGTCCTGGATTGTAAAGACACCGGAACTTTTGACTCAGTGGTTGAGGCAGTTTATTTACGAATCATTGTTCCTGAGGTTCTGCAAGCCTATTCTGTATCTACTGAGGCATGGAGGGTTGACGGTATGATTGTTAATTGGATTGGATTTATTTTAAACATGTATAGATGGTAAAGTATATTCGTAAAGGTTTTATTGATGCAAATTATTTTATAAATATATCAAGTTGTTTGAATCATATTAAGTAAATGAGTTTATTAAAAGTGTGTGTTTTTGAGTGTGATATTTGTTTAGTTTAAAACCAATTATTCTTTAAGGTACGTATGAGGAAAACATTATTAAATTAATAATAAATTACTAAAATCATTAATAATAATCATAATTCCCGGTACAAAAATTTCATACATAAAAATAATTTTTTCTCAATGAATTTCATCTATTTACTACAATTATTACAATTTTTTTTTTAAATTTAGGAAATGTGTCCAATGCCAGATACGAATCTAATACAGTCAGTCACTTACTTGATGGATTGTTTTCTCGACGATTACAGAGCTGAAGAGGTGCAAGCGCCTAATGAATTGGATTTAAGAGCTCAAGTAGAGGTATATATAATATGAACAATGTTGCTAAAAATTTTCGATTAAATATTCATGATAAATATCTTTGTTGCATTATACAGGGATCATTTTTCTTTTCCTGCATTTGGGCAATGGGAGGTACAATCATGGCATCGGACAGAGAGAAATTCAGCACTTTATTCCGAGGACTTTTAGAAAAAGAATTTCCAGAATCACTTCATACAGAATTTCATCTTCCAGAACCTATCCACCCACCAATGAAACCATATATTTTTGTGATACCCAAAGATGGTTTAGTTTTTGATTATAAATTCATAAAAGAAGTGTGTAATAATGTTTCATTTTAAAATACAACAAAATATCATCATCATTCGTATTGAAAAAAAAACATCTGCAGGGCAAAGGAAAATGGAAGCTATGGTCGGACGAGTTGATGAACGTACCAGCAATACCTCGCGATATCCCCGTCAACCAGATAATCGTACCCACGGTGGAAACTATTCGTTACACGACTCTCTTCCAACTACTAGTCCAGCATCAAAAGCCAGTGTTGTTCGTTGGGCCTACAGGAACAGGAAAATCCGTCTATACCATAGACTTCCTCCTGAAGAAGAACAACATAGCTGTATACAAGCCTTTGTTTATCAACTTTTCTGCGCAAACGTCGGCCAACCAAACGCAGGATATAATAATGAGCAAATTAGATAAGAGGCGTAAAGGAGTTTACGGGGCACCAGTTGGTAAACGCTGGGTTATATTCGTCGACGACGTGTCCATGCCAATGAAAGAAGAATACGGCGCACAACCTGCCATCGAACTTCTCAGACAGTGGCTCGATCACTGGCAGTGGTATGTATTTATAAAAAAAGAAAGGAGAAAAACATAGTTGTTAAAACGAGAGAGTATAGATTTTTACGAATAGGAAAGTCGATACGAGTGTAGAATTTAATTGCTTCGTGTGGATGTGTATAGGTATGACAGAAAGGACGCAAAGGCAATAAAGCTAATTGAGATTCAACTGATGTGCGCGATGAGCCCACCGATAAGTGGTGGCAAAGATGTCACGCCCCGATTCAAACGGCACTTTTTCGTGACCACTGTGTCGGAGTTCCATGATGATGTGATGATTGCCATTTTCAGTAAAATAATACTTTGGCATCTTGATACTAGGCAAATATAGCAATTCCATTATAAATAAATATATCATGTAATTAAAGAGAATTCGTATAACATTATGTATGCTAATGTATTTCAGAGGATTTAGCAAAGAATTCGACCCATGTATCGACCAGATAGTATTAGCAACATTAGATGTGTACAAAAAGAGTCTTGAATTCCTACTCCCAACGCCAGCCAAATCTCATTATCTGTTTAATCTTCGTGATTTTTCACGAGTGATTCAGGTTATCTACTATATTATCCATATTATAAAATATATAGCTGTCGAAAATGCGGATAGAATGTAATTGAACTAATGAAAGACTATACTCTGTAGGGCGTTCTATTGTCAGTACCGGAGACAATGCCGACACTCGAGAGTATGAAGAAGCTGTGGGTCCACGAGGTGCTTCGGGTCTTCGGTGATCGATTGGTTGAGCAAGGTGACATTAATTGGCTCGTGCAGCAGATACGACTGACACTTACGGAAAAAATGGAGATTGATCTGGACGAGATGTTTGTCGAACTAAAAACTACTAAGACGACGCCGGTAAGTATATTGTTAATAATAGTAGATGAAATTTGAAGTTTAAAAAATACCTTCTTATGCTAACTTTTGCATTGGAAATTTATTGGTGTTTTATTATAATATAATTGAATGCAAGTTTGAAAAAAAAAAAAATTAAACGTTTATTGAGAATTTGTAGCTTAAAGCATAATTAATATATTTATGTATTATCTTTCGTGTTTTTAAAAATGCGATATAAAAATACACATTTTTGTTGTTAAATATATTTAATTCAATATCTTTAATAGTAATAAAAATACTTATATTTCATTATAAACCTTGTAACTTTTCTACATACACTACTACATAAAAAACAATATTGATAGATTTTACATGGTGTGCTGTTTATTCTGTAATTGTATGTATACACAAAATGATTTTTTTTCCTAAGAAGTTCTCGTATATTTATTTTTTAATTAACCCTTTGCGGCATGGTAACCTACTCACATGCGTTTTTCAAAATACTTTTGAGTTATTTTTAGTAGTTTTTATTCCAATTAACCGAATTTTTTTTTGATTTAATGATATTTACATGTCGCAGAATCAAAGTTTATATGCAAATTATTAACAGTTTTTGTTCATTTATTGATATAAATTAACACATTTTGAAAAACGGCACTTTTAGAAAAATGTATGCACATATTAAAATTCTCTTCAAACTTCGCAGATAACTGACATCGAACTCCGCAAACTGGTCTACTGCGACTTCGCCGACCCGAAAGCCGACGTTCGCCTCTACCAGGAAGTCTCAGACCTCGAACTCTTACGCAGCATTGTCGAGAACTACTTATCCGAGTATAACTCAATGACAAAAAAACCCATGAACCTCGTCTTATTCCGCTTCGCAATAGAGCATCTATCCAAAATTGCCCGTGTTATAAAACAACCACGAAGTCATGCTCTACTCGTGGGTGTTGGAGGTTCAGGCCGACAGTCGCTTACACGATTAGCTTCGCATATCTGTGATTACGAAGTGCACCAGGTCGAGATAACCAAAACGTACTCGCAGTACGACTGGCACGAGGATCTGAAAAAGATATTGTTGAAGACGACGGCGACGGAGCTTCACTCGACGTTTTTGTTCACGGATATGCAGATCAAAGAAGAAACGTTCTTGGAGGATATCAATAATATGCTGAATACGGGAGAGGTACTTACTTATGTTTATTTTTTGTATAACAACTTGTGTAACCGAATTGTTTGTTGTAGGTACCGAATCTCTTCAGCAACGAGGAAAAGGCAGAAATTTGCGAGAAGATGCGTCAATTTGATCGTCAACGCGAAAGATCCATGCAAACAGACGGCAGTCCAGTTGCTCTATTCAATTTATTTGTACAGATAGCCCGAGAGCAGTTGCACATCGTAGTCGCTATGTCACCCATCGGTGACGCCTTCAGGGTTCGAATAAGAAAGTTCCCAGCGTTCGTTAATTGTTGCACCATCGACTGGATGCAGGTTGCTTATTAAATCTAATCTTGCCTCTAATTATCAAAAATGTACAGATGATATAAATATTTAATGTATTATTTTAGCCTTGGCCAGAAGATGCGTTGTCAGCAGTAGCCATGAAGTTCCTTGCTGAAGTCGAACTCACCAATGCCGAGCGCAAAGCTGCCATTGAAATGTGCCAGTATTTCCATGTTTCCACTCAAACCCTCAGTCTCGAATTTTTCGAACGTCTTGGAAGGCATACCTACGTTACGCCGACTTCTTATTTGGAATTGATTAGCACGTTCAAAGATTTGCTAGCAAACAAGAGAACGTAAGCTAATAGTACTGCTATTGTTGTGTGGGAAACGAATTTTTAATTTAATTGTTATAATGTTTATTTTATTTTTTCATTATTTAGCGAAGTGTTATTAAGTAAAACACGGTACGAAGGAGGACTAAGTCGATTGGATGGTACTCAACGAGACGTAGAAGTTATGCAGGATACTCTAAAGCGTTTGCAGCCTATGCTCGTAACTGCTACTCAAGACGTGCAAAAGATTTTGAGTCGCGTTGAAAAAGAAAGTGCCGATGTTGCTGATGTCGAAAAAATTGTAAAAATCGACGAAGAAGCTGCTATGGTACGTAGATTTTACTGTGTTTCATTCAATGATTATACGAATAGAATTTATTATCTATATAATATGTGATTTCAGGAAGTGGCTGCTAAAGCGGCGGAAATAAAGGCGGAATGTGACGCCAATCTTGCGGAAGCTATGCCTATTATGCGAGAGGCTCAATCAGCCTTGGACACACTTACACCAGCGGACATTGCTGTTGTAAAAGCGATGAAAAATCCTCCTGCCGGTGTGAAACTCGTGATGGAGAGTGTTTGCATTTTGAAGGTAATTTAAGCTATAATTTATACGATACTAACAAAAAATACTTTGATTCTATTTTGTTGGTTTTATAGGAAATGAAACCAGAAAGAATCCAACAACCTGATGGCAGAATGGTCGAAGATTATTGGAAAGTCTCGTTGAAAGTTTTAAGCGACGTCAAGTTTATGGATAGTCTCTTAAACTTCGACAAAGACAATATATCTGATAAGGTTATTGACAAAATTCGCAAAGATTATTTGACCAATGTGAATTTTGATCCAGAAAAGATAAAGAGTGCATCAACAGCTTGCGAAGGTCTGTGCAAATGGGTTTACGCTATGTCTGAGTATGACAAAGTTGCAAGAATAATTGCACCGAAGAAGAAGGCATTAGCAGAAGCTCAGGCTGTTTATGATGAAGCTATGACCAAATTAAATATTAAACGCGAGCAGTTGCGCCAAGTTCAGGTATTTTAAATAAAAATCTGTTTTAACTTGTCTTTTCGAGTATTAACGCAAAATGTATATTTTTATTACTTTTAGATGAAATTGGCTGCTTTAGAAGATGAATTGAAGTCGAGAAAAATTGATTACCAAAATATGATGGATAAGGTAACAGAATGCGAACAGAAATTGAAACGCGCTGAAGAGCTTATTGGTGGATTGGGGGGTGAATATACACGATGGTCGGAAAATGCTAAGGCATTAGGAGAAAGGTCAGTATTTCTCCATACTAATGATAACAACTTTAATTTTTTAAACTTGTTGATTTAATAATCATCATTTTAGGTACCATCGTCTAACAGGAGATATATTAATAGCATCTGGAGTGGTTGCTTATTTAGGTGCATTTACAACACCGTACAGGATAAAACAAGCAAAGAGTTGGGTTGAACTTTGTACAAGCCTGAAGATTGTTTGCACCAAAGACTTTCATCTTCGAGATATCTTAGGAATTCCAGTATTAATAAGATCTTGGATTATACATGGATTACCGAATGATTCGTTCTCAATTGATAATGGCATAATTGTAAAGTAAGAAACCATTTACTTCATTAGGTCAATAGCAAAAAAAACTTTACTTTGACTTAAAACTCCACACATTGTTTCTGCACAGGAATTCAAGACGTTGGCCTCTCATGATCGATCCTCAGGGTCAAGCCAATAAATGGATTAAGAATATGGAAAAAAATAATAATTTAAGTATTATAAAATTAAGTCAGAACGATTATCCACGAGTATTGGAAAATGCAATACAGTTTGGTCAACCAGTCTTGCTTGAAAATATAGGTGAAGAACTTGATGCTATGCTAGAACCAATACTCTTGAAACAAACTTTCAAACAAGGAGGAGCTTTGTGCATTAAATTTGGAGACACTATCGTTGAGTACAGTCTAGATTTTAGGTATGATATTTTTGGAATGTGAATATTAATTGTTTCTAAAAAAAAACCTTGAAACTTTATAAACTACTCGGTAATAAAAAGTTTTTATAGTTAAAATAATAAGTAAGTTCTAATTTAAAAAAATATTATTGCAGATTTTACATAATGACAAAATTAAGAAATCCACATTATTTACCAGAAATTGTTGTCAAAGTAACTTTAATCAATTTCATGATAACGGCGAGTGGCTTAGAAGATCAATTATTAGGAATCGTCGTTGCAAAGGAGCGGCCAGATTTAGAATCGGAAAAAAATTCCCTAATTATCCAAGGAGCAACAAACAAAAGGTACTTACAATAATCTCCAGTATTTTATTCTTAATATAAAGTAAATTGGTTATCAATTCATTGTAATAATTCTTTTTATGTTGCTAAATACTTATATAGAATGCTAAAAGAAACAGAAGATAAAATCTTGCAATTACTATCAACATCAGAAGGTGATATACTTGAAGACGAGGAAGCGATTGCAGTATTGAGTTCATCGAAAGTATTGAGTAATGAAATTCAAGTGAAGCAAGCGGCGGCCGAGGCAACTGAGAAAACTATCGATCTGACTAGGCTGCAGTATTCGCCTATCGCTGTATATAGTACCGTCCTCTTCTTCACCACAAGTATGAAACTACATCGTCTATCAATTCTAAAAATAGAAATTTCGAAAAATAACAAAAATATTTTATTACACAGCTGACCTCGCCAACATCGATCCGATGTACCAATATTCCTTAACGTGGTTTGTCAATCTTTTTAAAATGGCTATAGATAATACAGAACAAGCCGAAGAAGTTAAAACACGAATAGATGTCCTTAAAAATTATTTTACTCGGTCTCTCTATGAAAACATATGTAGATCTCTTTTCGAAAAGGATAAACTTCTGTTTTCCTTTTTGTTAGTTATTAATTTGATAAATAGCCATGGCAATTTATCTCATCCACAATGGATGTTTATTCTTACCGGCGGAGTTGGTCTTGATAACCCGTTTATAAATCCAGCTGCCTGGTTACCTGTACAAGCTTGGAACGAACTCTGCAGACTTGACGATATTCCGGGTTTTAAGGTTTCCCTTGTCATTTAAAGAAACACTAAAATTATTCTTATATAAATTAATACTATTATACTTAACTAACATTAAACTTTTTATTATCAGGGTATTAGAGAATCATTTGAAAACGACATGGACGATTGGAAAGATATATTTGATTCGAAAGAACCGCAAACATTGACGTTCCCCAAACCATTTGACAATCTAACACCGTTCGAAAGAATTTTAATTTTACGATGCATTCGACCTGATAGAATCATACCAGCAGTTCAAAACTTTGTAGAGTGTAAGACATTTTCATATGATTAAAACAACAGCAAAATATTAGCGCTTAAAAATTATTATTACATTCTAATATTTGCAGCACAACTTGGAGCTGAGTATGTGGAGGCGCCTCCCTTTGACTTGGCTGCTCCTTACACCGATTCAAACAGTTGCATACCTTTGATATTCATATTAACACCAGGCGCCGACCCTATGCAGCTTCTGTTAAAATTCGCCGATGACCAAGGTTTCGGAGCGAAAAGATTGTTTTCGTTGTCCCTTGGACAAGGTTCCTATAACTACAATTCATTCATCCAACCATAGTTACAAAGCACTTTAAAAAAATTAATCGTTTCAAAAATTACATTTAGGTCAGGGTCCCATAGCAGTACAGATGATCAACGATGGTGTGAAAGTGGGCAACTGGGTTGTCCTGCAAAACTGCCATCTCGCTAAAAGCTGGATGGGCACATTGGAAAAGATCTGCGAGGGTTTACTCCCTGACACTATCCATCCAGATTTTCGTCTCTGGCTGACCAGTTACCCTGTCGATCATTTTCCTGTCTCTGTCCTCCAGAACTCTATAAAGATAACAAACGAACCACCTAAGGGTCTACGTGCCAACATCCTCAAATCCTACATGAACGATCCAATAAGCGATCCCGAGTTTTTCGAGTCCTGCAGTCAGGGTGAGATATTCAAGAAACTTCTGTTCGCTCTCTGCTTCTTCCATGCCAATATACAGGAAAGACGAAAGTTTGGACCTATCGGCTGGAACACACCGTACGAGTTTAACGAAACTGATCTGAGGATCAGTGTGAGGCAGCTTCTTACGTTCCTGAACGAGTACAGTGACGTCCAGTACGAAGCACTGAATTATCTCACTGGCGAGTGCAATTACGGTGGTAGGGTTACCGATGATTGGGATCGACGTACCCTTATTGCCATCCTTGGGACGTTTTACTGCGAGTGAGTTGGATGTTTGAATTTGTAGTTGTAGGGTCGAAGGTGAGATACGAATGATTTGATAAATTATGGTTTACTTTACAGAGAACTCGTAACGCAGGAGAAATATTATTTCGATCCAGCTTCTGATATTTACTACTGTCCGACGTTCAAGGAACACGAAGCTTACTTAAGTTACACGAGAAAGTTCCCTATAATCACGGAACCCAGTGTTTTTGGGCTCCATGAGAATGCAGACATTGTTAAGGATAATCAAGAGACTAGTCAGATGTTTTCGTCACTTTTACTGACGCAGGTTGGGATATATTAATATATTTTATTGTTATTATATATTCATATTTTCTATTTTATATTATACAAATATTTTAAATGCATTATTTTGTATTCTTTTATGGGGTTTATCAATAGGATCGAACGGTGAGGCGAAATAACAGTACCAAAATTATTCTATTAATAATAGTCAAATTTTAGGGTAAGATTTATTTTTTCATTTTTTATGTTTACTAGGATCTATGGGAATTGAAGGTGAAGTATATTTTCCCAGCAACTTTCGCACATTGGATTTCAGCACATGTTTGCGTTGTTTATAATATAGTCTGCACTTTTTATACTGACTTACACATTAGCATATAAGAGTATATTGCTTTAATTGTACGTGAATTAGTTTCACCGATTATAACACGTTAGACGTAAAAAATTTATTAAATTCTAATAATAATACAGGAAAAATCGCGATCGGATTCCGGCGAAGCTACGGAGGATGAAGTAGTTTTCAAGATTGCAATGGATATTTTAAATAAATTACCCGACGATTACGATTTATTCGAAGCAATTGAAAAATATCCTACTTCATACGAGCAGAGTATGAATACTGTATTAGTTCAAGAAATGGGCAGATTTAACAAGCTTCTTCAGTGTATAAGAAGCAGCCTACGAAACGTGCAGAAAGCCATCAAAGGTAATATATTAAAAAAAGTTTAATAACAAATTCATCCTGTATAAATATATAACTTTCAAAGTAAAAGTTATATAACGAACGTAATGCGGCTTTCAGGAATGATAGTAATGTCATTTGAACTCGAGCAAGTTTTCTTAGCACTACTGATTGGCAAAATTCCAAACCTTTGGATGCAAAATTCTTATCCATCCCTCAAACCATTAGGTAGCTACATTGAAGACTTTTTAGAGCGCTTGAAATTTTTAAAGGTACGTTGTTCACAAAAAGCTAAATATTCGTTTTCTAAAGCTAACACAGATATTTTGATAGACGTGGTACGACGACGGGCCGCCACCGACATACTGGCTGTCAGGATTTTACTTCACGCAAGCCTTTTTAACGGGCATCCGACAAAATTACGCCAGAAAGTATAAAATCCCGATCGACCTTCTGATCTACGATTTCTTCGTCATGAAAGAAACCACCTTAGACAAAGCACCAGAGGACGGTGTCTACGTTTACGGGCTCTTCCTAGACGGCGCACGGTTGGACAGAGAAAAAATGGTCATTAACGAGAGCCTCCCAAAAGTCTTGTACGATGTAATGCCTTATGTAAGTCATGCAAATCTATAATATAAGAAAACTTCTTTCAAGTACCCAATTATATTCGTGCTCTACAGCTCTGGTTGGTACCAAGGAGAAAAGAGGAGATCGCAGAGAGATTGACTTACAAGTGCCCCTTATACAAGACCAGTGAAAGACGTGGCACATTGTCTACGACTGGGCACTCGACGAATTTCGTTATTGCCGTCGAATTACCGACGGAAAAGCCACAGGAGCATTGGATAATACGTGGAGTTGCCATGCTTTGTCAATTGTCACAGTAGTGTATTTAATAAGTGGCTAAGTTTTTATAGGTGATTGTTGTAAAATATTTTGTAGTCGAATTTTAATAAAAAAAAAAAAAAAAAAAATAAGAAGTTTTAAATGTTGGACCTAGTTTTATTGGCAATATTGTAACTATAAATGAATGGATTTTGAATGATTTGCACAACATAAACATAAATATAAGTAGATGACGATCATTTTTCGGTTTGATGAGTTTGATTTTTATTACAATATGTATATTGTAAATTCAGTATAAATTGAAAGAAAAAATATTTTTTTGTTATTAAAATAATAACCAACGAATTATATAAAATACTTCAGTTCATTATTGTTATCTATAAAATTAATATAAATTATTACATTCATTAGGTGCGTTTCTATATGTACAATTATTGTATACGCGTTAAAAAAATATATATATTATAAAATCTGTCCGTATAGTTTTCTATACTTCCGCGCGATAAAATTTAAGTAAGATAAGATAGTATATATACTATAACCACCTAAGATAAAAAAATTATTAAAAATTAGAATAAACATACTAAAATCATGTTACAAGCTCTTCTATCGGCCGATCTTGTCTGAATAATGCCACAGCATTGTCGATGAAATTTCCTACAACTCTCAAAAATCGTGCTCGTCTTTGGTTATCTTTTAAATACCAGAGGAACGCGGATACAATATTGGCTGCCATTAGCATATAAACGATTTGGAGGACTGAAATCAAGCATAATGGTAATTGCTTACTATATCAATCTATTGACAATAAAATAATTATTTTATTACTTTTTAAATATATACCTGTCAATCTACTCGTCTTTTTATTGGGTAAAGTTAAGTTGTTTGCCGTAATAGGTGGTCGCGCGGTGACATCAGGCGTAAGATATTTTCGTCGCAAACACGTAGCATTCGTGAACCAATCGAACTCTAAGCTACAATATTGTTCCTAAAATAAAAAAATAATGGTTCTTTTTTAAAACGAACATTTAAGCATATATATACAAAATAATTTTGGATTCTTACATCTATAAGAATTGGTTCTCCTACTTCGATCGACTCGTTACATTTGATATTCAATGTAGAACGTGCATACAGACCTTACAACAAAAAGAAAATTCTTAGGTCTAAATATAATTCAAAAAAGAAAACAAAAAATTACTTATCAGCCAACATTACCATCGCCACATTTGCTACCATTGTTGAATTTAAATTGAATTAAATTCTTTGCATAATCCGACTGCACATTAGCCGTTCGTCCATAATTAAGTTTGCCATCGCAAATAAAAGAACCATCATCACATGATTTGCGTGCTCCGCAAATACTTATTTTGTATACTTTGTGATCCGCCACCTTATTTTTTATTTTGAACACGTTTACTTCATGAAAAGGTTTTCGACGCAGCACACTTAAGTTCCAGTAATCTCCATATTCATTCGTCACTAGGCACTGATCGTTCAGAGTACTCACAACTTTACCACAAGCGTACTTTGTTCTCCACTCAAAATGGTATACGCAATCTTTGTAATACGTAAATATTGGTGCTCCCTATATAGACATAAAAAGTAAGTATAATTATCATTTCAATTCCAATCAAACCTGTAATTTTATTATACTACAACTCTATCAACCTTCTGGATATCAAAATCACATATGAACATAATTTCTGACTTTAGATTCGTATCATTATCTTCTTTACAAACCGCTCCGTTCTCGTACATCAAAAACGCCGTTCCATCATCAAAAACACGTGGCATCGGATTGGGATTCCCCAAATTCTGCAAAACCAAAATTCACCCAACCATCATCATCACATCATGACCACATTCACCAACCAAAAAGAAAAAGTGTACACTCACAATACCAACTGTTTCATTCCCAATCTTCTCTTCAGTCGCCATACAAATACCCGTTCCTGGTGGACAATTCAACGAATCGTTCGATACTAATGGTTGACAAACATTGATATGATACTCGGTATCATTATTTTTAACAATATAATTACTCGTCGACCGTGTGAGACGTTCGAAATTGATATCGTTATGGGCGCAGATACGTCCGCATACTATACTCGTAGTCATATTAATAATGGTACGGCAAGGATACTCCTGTACTTCAAAAGAGCTTGGACGACCGCAATAGAACGAGATTAATGTATATTTGCGACGACCGTCAGCACAGCTACGACCGTTAGTGTAGTTCAGATAAGGTCCGCCTTCTTTCCACATCAGATTAGTGTTGTATTGACCGCCAGAGATGCCGTACGATCTGCTGTTTTGAATTCTACATACGGCTATAAACATACATGAAGATATGTATAGTGTTATATCAAGGTATATAAAAAATATAGCAGGGTTATACAGGGTTTATCAGTTACCTGATCCAGGCTTGCAATAGTTTTTCGTCAGAGGGCTGCATATGCTTATCGCGTATACAGCGTTGTTCTGAATGGTATTGACGTCCTTTTGCTTGAGAATCGACAGGTCATAGATATAATTTGTTATTGGATCGCGTACAGCACACGATTGGCTCACTAAACTATGGTCGCGTAATTCTGCCTCACTGCAAGCTGCTATTGTACGCCAGAATAACTTGTAATGACATACCTCTAAACCCTCTACGTACTCGGGTACAGTGTCCTGTATTTACCATGAAATACCGTTAAATTGTATTACATAACAATTGTATAATGTTGTTAAAATAACTTACGGTAGCGTTGAAATCGCAGACGAATAATATCGTCGACCGTATCGTCATAGGTGCATCTGGACGATTCTGATCGCAGAATGAGCCATTGTCGTATTCGATTTGTAAGTACTCGCCTATTGCGTGGATCAGCGAATGTTCCTCAAGTTTTCCCAAGCTTTTGTACCTAACATTATTATAGTAACCGTTATTGAATTGCTCGTATATTTGAAAAAAATTATAAACAACATATGATATACGATACTTTATATTTGATTTATCCGTCGTGTCAATTAAGCAAATAGCCGCGTCCGAGCAGACAGAATAATGATCACCAAATATTAGGGAATGGCAAATATTTAAAATGACTGTTAAATTCTCGTTTATATGAACCTCATAATTATTGGAGTAATCAGTCAGAGAACTAAGACTGTAAACGCCGGTGTGATCGGTTACAGTGCATTCGGTTTCTATCCTTGAAGTGCAAGCAGCTAAAGATTCCAGGACCATGTCGAAATGACAGGGGTGACTGTCCTTTAAACGATATTAAAAAGAAGTTTATATGCAGTACGTTAATTTTTCATAAGAGGTATTACTATATAGAAGTTGATGAATTTTAATTAATAAATACACTAAATATTCTATACCAAAACTTCAAAAGATAAATAATTCATATATTCGTTTGCCTGTAATAAACGCTTAAGATATTATATACTTATATTGTATATGTCCTCAAAAAGTATTGAAAAACTTTTCCAAACTAATTTACTTCAATATTAAAGTGGCATCATACTTTTTGAAGAGTTAAACTTTTCGGGGGAGCAGAAGGCGGAGAGAAAAGTTTAAGTTTTAAATTTGCATGCATCGTATTGGAGAGACACCCCGATTTCATGTCTCATGAAATATCTACCGAGGTGTCAAGTAAAATTTTTCTCAAGGGACGACTTTCGTACAGAAAAAGAAAGTCAGGATATAAGTATAACAGAAATAGAAACTCGTGCTGGTCGTGAAGTCGCCTGGATTTCCGATACTTTATTATTTTTGCTCAGTAAAACTATATTATAACTTGTCATAACTTTTCTTACTTATATATGTATATGTTTAATCACGTTTAACTTATTACTTACCCTGATAACATCCATATCAACAGCAGCCTCACGGCCCATCGAAAAATCACACTTCATCTCAAAGTGCGCGGTGTAATTATGCGTCGCGTTACACTTCTCACCGGTATACTCAAACGTGATTTTTCCATTCTTAATGCTCACAGTTGGTGGTTCTTTTCCTATATACAAAAAAGTAAACCCACACAAAATATTTAAAAAAAAAAAATCAAAAACCATAAAAAAAATCATCGATTGCATAATCACATACCAACTCCGAATTCCTGTGTTCCATCGTGTAAACATATCGAGTAGTCAGGGACACCATGGCAGGGTTTGCCAAGAGGATGGCAAAAATGTACCCTGAGAGTCTTGTCTTCGTCCAGTTTGATGGAACTGTCACGTCCGAGGTTCGTGATACCGAGGAAATTGAATGTGACCGCGTGATTCGGTAGTTCCACGATGCAGTAGTGGTAACTCTGCTGGAGGGGTTGAATGAACGACTGTGTACGTAATAATATGTGTGTGTTAAATTTTAATCATGAGCGTATTTTATTGAGGGCGATAAATGAAAAATGTATATATGTAGGTGTGTTGTACCTGTTGATCGAATGATTTGGTCGATGTTGTTTGAAGGAAAAAGAAGAAAATCAAAATGAAGTATTTCATCTTGATTGCGTGTGTATATCACAAAGAAAGCAATTTAATTTACGTAAAATGAATTTTTGATGGACTGGTTCACAAAATAAAAAAGTTATAATAAAACAAAGTTACGAATACACAGAACACAAATTTGGACGTTTTTACATTCGGTTAACGACTTTTGTTCGAGTCGTTACCATATTGACGAGCGTTTCCAAACTGATGTCAAAGTCATTGTTTTTGTCTGATCGAAAGGTATATATACAAGTATTGTATATTTACCCTCTCCTAGCGGATTTACCATATTACCTTATTATAATATAACTACCACTTACCGTGTATTTATTCATTGCGCGCAGGTATCGAGCGAAGCCAGTGCTATGCGTGAATCTGGTATGTGTGTGTGTGTGTATATATATATAGATAGCGAACGAGAATGGAACGAAGCTTTTATTATTATATTTTTAAAATCGAAGATATGACGAGTTAGTTATTCAATTATTGAGTCGATATATAAGACAATGGAAAAGTAAAATACGACGCTGGAAAAGTAGAATAGTTATTTTTTGTAAATTTCAGTTTTAGTATTTGTTCGTTAAATTGAACTTTGTTAAAAGTTTTTTAAAAAACGGAATTGAAAAAGTTCAATATTGGTAAACATGAAATGAATTTTTTAAATTTGTTCAAAAGCGTTTTAAATTGCTCCGAAAATGTGTAAAAATCGGAGCCAAGATGAAATCTAACAGTACACAGCCACACAAAAAAAAGAAAGTGGTCAAACCCAGAGCACTGACTATCATATCCTTATGTATTTTGATGGGCT
>JAYJLV010099291.1:0-12230 GCA_036873485.1 Torymus texanus | reverse complement strand
ATTTCTCTCTTCTGTTTTCTTCCATTCTTTTCCTTTTCCACACAACCTGATGCAGTGCCGCTAAGTTCTCGCCGCTCCCATTCACTCTCTCCTCCCATCTCTTTCCTTCCTGTTTCGTGTGAATGCATCCCCCAAAGATATGTTCCAGCGTCTCTTCCTCTTCCCCACACATTCTGCACATTCTATCTTCTGGTTTCATCCAGTGTCTGCAGTTCCTATTTTCGCATCCGAGTCTGAACCTTCCTGTTCTTTCTAATTCTCCTTTTCTCTTCCTCTCCTCACCTTCCAGGTATTTTGGTCTCTCCGTCGTTGCTATAATCTTTTTCAGTTCTTTTGCATATGTTGATTCTCTGATCTTCTCGCTGTTCTCCTGTCTCTCAATGTCCTCTCCTCTTTGTATTATTTCCCACCAAATCTCTTCTCCTTCTTCTACTCTTCTTTCCACTTCCTTCTTTGACCAACCTCTCTTTTCAAAAAATTTCCTCCTCGCCTCCTCGTGTTCTGTCTTCGGCTCTCTCTTTTTCAGTAACTCCCAGCATTCTCTCTTCAATGTACCTTCCTCCGCCTCTACCAGTCTCCTCTCGTGCTTCATTGCTCTCTTTCCCATTACCATCGCCAGCTTACACCTTCTCGTCTCCTAAGTACCCCAATATGTCACATGTCACAATATATAAATATATATAAAATGCAATCATGCCCCAAACCTCTTCTTAAGTACGTGCAACTGCCCCGTGCTTCTGAACTACCTCGGTATCAATGCAAACGTAGATGATAAGGAAGAATACTGTAGAGAAAGTTAATTCGGATAAAAAAGAAGCTATGAACTACGGGGACGACGTTTTCATTAACCACGGAGGCGTCACGAAGGGCTCGGCTGCTTGACTGTACATCCGAGCCCTGACGCATCAGCATAACAATAAGAATAAGATATGCGCGAGACCTCAGAGTAAGCCTCGCGATGTTAGCTCAGTTAGTATACAAGAATATCTGCGTGTATATATTTATGATCATCAATTGGCAGAGTCTAGATAAGTATATTAAAAGATTTGATAAAATATTATTTTATTCTTTAGTAAAGAGCAATAGACTTGGTGTAGAATTGGTTTGTTTCGTTTCAGATTATGCAAGGAAAATAGAATTTTGGATTTCGCAACTTAAGTAATATTTTTGAGTCTATATTAAATTTTCAATTATGCTGGGCTAATGTCAAGATGATTAACATGATATCAGTTATATAATTATACTGCAGTTTAGTATATTCAATTTCAACAGAGTAATGTGGATGAAACATTTAAAATCGCCATGATGATGGCATTGCTGTAACAATTTCATATTTTAGTCAGATAGGGCAACTCTATTTAGGACTCATGTATAAGTTTCGTGGACTAGCTTCGCTATGATCAAACATTTTTATTTAAAAAAATAATGCTGCCTAAATTACTCCTCTACTACTTTATTTTCCAGATTTAGCTTCGTGTGACTTTTTTATGTTTCCTAACCTCAAAAATTAACGTCGCGGGAAGAAATGTTGAACCAATGAAGAAGTTATTCATGCTGTAAACGAGTATTTTGTATTGAGATCAATGGAGATTATATTAAGAAATAAATTTTTATTTTGTAAAAAATTGTTGCTTTCTATGACCTTTACCAAACTTATCGATCTCCCCTCATATTATGTAAGAAGGAATATTATGTTTTCAAAAAGTAATACAAATATGTAGTAATATTTTAATTGAAGTTTTGGAAATATCTTTATAGAATTTGAAATTTTATTAGAAAAATTAATTCTATACTTAATTATATTGTACATGTGAAAAAACAGTTAAGAAATAGTAAAAAAGCTTAGACCATCTGAAATTAATAAAACAAGTAAAAACTGTTTCTACTGTAAGTATTTTCTTTTGAGAGGGTTCATCCGATCGGGAGCATATCAACAGCACACGGGGCCCTGCCTCTTACGCTGCCTATTTTTTCTTTATGGACGTCCCTATATTTGTACGTCCCTGCATATGCACACATAAAAAACTGTATATATGTGTACACGTATACAAGCACCAACGAGAGAGCAAGAGTAAACAGCACCATTACATCAGTATCTTTATTGACCTTGGGGTGTAATCCTATCTGTCCCATTAATGAATACAAAGGTGTAAGAAGTACATAAAATACAAAAATAAGAACAGCGCAGCGTAACAATTGATTATAACGATAAAAGTGGTAACAAAGCAAATAACAAGAGTATTATTTTCTTAATACTACGTGAGATCAAGACACATATCGCATTACAATATGAAATCACGAGTTGCGCTTTTCCCAATCTAAACGATTACGTTCAAAAAGAACTTGGAAGAGAGATGTTTTGAATGCTCCAGCTGCAGAAGGAGTGAATAAAACAGGAGGGAGTGAGTTTATGAGGTCGGTTGCAGAATAAACGAAGGAACCCTTAAGAGCTGCTGTACGAGGTGCCGCATAATATTAAGAGTGCTGAGGCAAACGAGGTGACGACCGAACCTCAAAATCAACGTTTAGTCTACGAAAGTGACTAAACAGGTAAGCCGGACTATTGTATGCTATGACGTTGTATGCAAGCATGCCTAGAGAAAGCTCCCGTCTGCGGATTACAGAGAGCCATCCAAGTAAAAGACGATACGGCGTAACATGTTCGTGTTGACCAATGTCACCAAAGACAAACCGCACCTACGCATTCTACAGAATTTGCAAGTCTCTATTCCTGGTCTTATCAGTATCGTGATAAACTACACAAATATAATCAAGATGAGACAAGACCAGGCTTTCAACAAGTTCTTTTTTTAGTTCTTTGGTTAGCGATCTGCTATGTTGTCTCAGACACCTGAGCGCGAAATAGGCTCTACGAAGAATTCTTTCAATATGAGAGGACCAACTAAGCGTAGGGGTAATTGTGAGGCCAAGAGATACCAATTGCTTCTCATAGTTGAAAAAGCTACCAGCAACTGAAACTTTGGGTAGACAGTCTAAGTCGAGACTAGAGATGTAAAACAGACTACCAAGAACAATGACCTTTGTCTTATTAACATTAAGTAAAAGTCCATTGTCAGCAGCCCATTGAGCAACAGAATTCGCATCTGAGGTGATATTCTGCACTCTCTCTAAGAACTGTGAAGGTTCAATCGAAAAATAAATCTGCGTATCATCAGCATAGATCATATGCAGACAGTGATGTAGAGATTTAGGCAGATCATTAATAAAGATTGTAAAAAGGAGTGGGCCAAGTACACTACGCTGAGGAACACCTGCGCTGATGTATATCTAGTCAGACACACCAATGACAGCCTGCTTACGACCAGATAAGTAGGAAGAAAGTAATATGATGAAGCTGTCCGAACAGTTCCTAGTACGTAATTTACTGAGCAGGCGTAAGTGCGAAACTGTATCAAAAGCCTTCGAGAAATCGAAAAAGAGGAGAAACGTGATTTTCCTCTTATCAATGGCTCGTCTGACGTCATACAGAACACCTAGCTGTGCTGTATGAGTGCTATGGCCACGTCTGAATCCAGCCTGATGATTGTCAAGAAGCCCGTGCTTAGTAAGGTGATCAGATAACTGGTCGTATACTATACGTTCAAAAATTTTAGAGAGTGCAGGGAGAATTGAAATCGGGCGCGTGTCAGACATAGAATTAACTTTATTCAATTTAGCAAGTGGACGGAGAAGCGCCTCTTTCCAGATACTAGGATAATGAGAATCTTGGATGCATCTATTCATTAGTTCAGTAATATGTAGGATGGCAGCTGGCCCAGCAAGTGAGAGCATTTCTCCAGATATCTCAACACTATTGGCACCTGAGTGAGAAGATGATATTATCTTCATAACAAGTGCAGGATCCACAGGTTGCAGAGCAAAAACGCGGACCGAGCTGGGGGCGTTCGTTTGTAGTGGTATATCGAGCACTTCTTTTAAGGAGTCAGTGGTGAGTCCAATGGAATCACTAGAGACTGAGGCAAAATTCGCGTTTAAGTCCTGAACTGAGTAGTATTTAAGTAGAGAGGATTTATCGGATCGTTGTATACCCATCTTGCGAAGTTCTTTCCACTTGAGAGACTGTGTACCAGCAGAATTGAGACGCAACTGATAGTAAGCATTCTTAGCAGTATCAAGGAGGTTGGATACTTCCGAGCGAAGCTCCCGATATCGGAAGATATCTGTATCTCTCCCAGTACGTAGTGCTCTTCTGTAGGCTCGATCGCGCTCCTTTAGAATATCCCTGATCTCCCTTGTGACCCAAGGTCGACGTTTTGGTACAATAGTAATAGTCTTGAGAGGTGCTGCTTGGCAAAAGCAGTGCGCAAGGCAGCAAATAGTCTCCTTGCGCCGCGCCATAGTCTACAGAGGCAAGGGGGGAAAGATAAATATCTTAAAGAACAGAATTAATACACTCATGTAACGTAGGAAGATCTACCTTGACAAGTGAGCGAGTTTTCACAATCAGAGGTTCACGAGGTGAGCATTTAATATCGAGTGAGATCTGAATTAGATCATGCCCAGCAATAAACGGAATATCGGTTTTCCTAAATTCAGTGACTTTAGCACCATCATGTATAAGGAAAATGTCAATCCAGGTGTGTGAAATACCAGTGAGAGTGACAGTATGATGAGTAGGTGGTGAAGGTACCAGATAAAGCGCCAGCTTGCTGAAACTCCCTCTAAGATGAGTGGCATGCGGATTATCTGCGATCTTGTCAAAGAATACATCTTGATAAGCCGCATCGGGGCGTCTGTAGATGACGTCAAAAAGGAAGTAAGCTTGTTCGTGTGTAATGGAAAGGAGCAGAAACTCAGGAGTGTAATCAAACGCCAGATCTGACAAGCACAAAACATCAGTCCTGAAGTGACTGCGTATATTCACTCCAACACCACCACCCACCTTACCCTGACGATCATTGCGAAAAAGGAATAGCCTTCTAAGTTAACAGAAGAATTGGGATCGTCGCTAGTTAAAAAGTTTCAGTAACTGCTACTATATCATGGGTGCAACGATCAACAAATGAGTCAAACATAGTGAGAAGAGATATGAGTCTGATAACATTGATGTGACAAAGTAGAAGGGAAGAACGAGACGAAGCAGTAAACGAAAGATTGTGGCCAGAGGAGGATATACCCATGTGTCCTCAGTCCCGGTTCGGGAAAAAAGAAGAGAGATCCTTCTCCATGCGAATGCAGATAAGTGGACTCTTAGCAGACTGTCGAGCATAAACAGCAAAGTCATGGATAATTAATAGGACGAACATAATTAATTGTTTTACAATACTTGACTATTTTTTGATAAAGCGCATAGAGCTGCTTAGGCCAAAGGGTGCGAAGATAGATGCTGTTATCACTACCTGCACGAAAGATGACAGAACATTTAACATCTTTGAGTTTGGCAGATCCAGAGGCCACTTTGTCTCGGACCACAGACGAGGCAAAACGTAGAATGATTCCTCATGTAGCAGGAGAAACAGAGGAAGTGCCGTTCATCTGGTATGAAGTGAGATTACCACTAGATTTAAGCGGTGCAGACCAGGGCCTGTAGTCGAGATCGAAACTTATGACAGAGCTGAGACCAAGAAATGTCAAGATATTTGTAACAATTTATAAGTCAGATAGAGGAAGTCCCTTAGGCTCACCAGACAGAAGAATTTCACAGGTATCACGCTGTGCAGAGGGAAGGGGGTTATAAGACTGTGAAATTTCAGACCGGAGGGGCTCCAATTTGACCTTGAAGCTCCTTTCTTAACACAGCGATCTTCTCATCTGGACGTTTCTCTTGTGCGCTGATCTTTTCATCAAGCGCCTGAATACTGGCTTTGATGCTCGCCTGTGATTCATCGAATTTAGTCGAAAAGGCCTTAAACCATGTAGGAGCATCAGACGATTCCCCCATTATGCCAGCCAAAGGGAAGCGATCAGAGTCACTGTGTAATGCTGGTGAAAAGTGCCGGAGCAGCTTGGAAGTTTACGCCAACGAAGGCGATGGAGGTGAGGCTTGCCGCTTAGACGGCCTGATATTTGGCACAATAGGCTGATCAGAAGCGCATGGAGGCGTGTATTCGGATATCTGTGCAGCTAAAAGTTGAGGTAAATGACCAGTAGTAACGGAGGACGCGGGCAATGAAGGTAATTCAATGACTGACGAACGGACAGAGTCAACCTGCGTAAATTCAGTGTCAGACGTTAAAACTACATTCTCATGTGCTGAACAAGTAATAGAACCGTTGATAAGAGCAGGAGCACTAATGCACGTAGACTGAAAAATAAGTTCACAGTCGGTGCAGACACACGCCGGACCGTCACTCGAACAAGCGCTAGATTACAGCCATTACAAAATCGTCTGCTCATAATACAAAGTGTTACAAAATATTATTAAGATGCAACGCAAATAGATACTAAACATTAGGATTAAAATTAGACGTAGAGAATCTAAAACTGAACTAAACGCAGTAAACTAAAACTAAAGCCAAGCGCATCCCGACTACAAGTGTACATACGATATTCCAAAAATTGCGTTATAATGTGTGGGGACAAAGTCGCAATAACATAAACAAACCACCTATGTTAATATTCGTAAATAAATAATTAAAAATTTACAAATATAATTTACAAAAATAATTTGCCTAAAGACTATTCTCTATCGATTTACTTTACAACTATAATTAAACTAATATACATAGAATGAAAATAAAGATGCTTTAATCATGCACGTTTACTATATAGCACGTTGCTAGCTCGCGTATCATGAGCTAATTTGCCTAGGCTATCACACCCCTATTTGTACACCTTCAAAGCTAAACTTGATGACGGATTGGCACGCACCACCTAGCGGTCAATTGTTAACCGGTCGTGAGGGGTACCATACATACATAAATTGTTGACAGCTTGCGAGGCAAATGTACGTATAAAAATCAAACCTCACGACGAGAAGCGGTTGAACCAGATGATGCAAAAGATTCTGCAATGGCGATGATGATGACGATGAAGTCGTGGTACACGTCTCAAGGTCTCAGATGGAAAGTTGCCCCGCAGCTATCACTGGCAGTTGAGGTTATGTAGGCGATGGTTGTAGGAGAAGTGGCTCTGGCTCGTAAAATAGCAACTTAAAAAGTGTAATTTTTTAGCTGGATGCTTGAGAGCCGTTGGGCCAACCTTCCTGCAGAAACGTATACTCCTCGGAGTAAAAGTGCAATGAGTACAAGCGAAAAACAAGAGGAGTAATCAAGATGCGTCTGTACACTTACCGGCAGAGAGAGAGAGAGAGAGAGATTAGCGCGCACATTCATTGGTTCGCGTCATGTTTTGATCAGCTCCATTGCTGTGCTACTGATGAGGCACTGGCGAGGGGATAGAGTGACTGAATTTTCGCTGAAAATTTGACTGGCCTAGAGGCCAAGTAGCGACATGTTCATGAGTTTACCTTCCCATAAGTAGTTATCACTTCAAAAATTCGCACTGCCAAATCAAAACTACTTGGGACCGCAAGAAGAAATCAGTTTGTGCTGCGCACACTAGTAGGTAAAGTAGATTTCGCTTGACTCGGTTGATGCGCAGCATAACACACTGCCTCCTGCTCTCCGCGTACCCCTACTATACACGCCAACTCGCATCCTTGCGCTCTGTCTCTCTCGCTCTCATATGGTCGCGCGTTGGATCGGGTAAAACAGTGCGTCTTTAAGTTAATGTAACCCGAAAACCATGCAGAAGGTTTTCGATTTTTCGATATCGCATTTCTAATTACTCTATATCACTATTTTGGTTTTTAATACGAGACATAATTAATTTTATCCCATTTTTAGTGCGCCATTTTGAATTTTTGTTATGCTGATGTCAGATTTGGATTCAGCGACCTCAAAAACGATAGTATACCAAGTTTCGTCCAAATTTATTGAGAATTAATAAAGTAATTTAAATATGTGCATATATGATACACTGCCAGTTTTGGCATGATTTCTTTTTTGTACATATATGATACACTGCCAGTCAAATTTCAAAGCAAACGAATCAATGGGAAGGAAATTTAACGAGTTGAGTAAGACAGCGCAGCTCTACTATAGTTTAATCACATTTACTATACCTATTAAAAATGTCAGTTTTATTCTAGCAGATTTGGTGAATCTTTTTTTTAGTGAACCTGTTATCTCTTACAACTTCTTAGTGTAGGTATGTATAGATAAAAAAGAAAATAAAAACTTTGGGTTAACTACAATATTACACGCTAATATTCAAATGATCCTAGCAGGTAATTCACATTACTATGCAGTTAAACTTATGGAAATGCCTCTTTGGGATCATCTGCATGGCATATCCTAAAGAAAAATTTCCATACGTATGTCATTTTTTAAATTTTTTATAATATTCATCCGAAGGGACATTTTCATAAACGTAAGGATAATTTGTAAAATTTTTCATAATATCATTTTTTATTAATATTGTATTGCAAAAATATTACAAACAATATTTTGAACTAATAAATTTGTTTATTAACGTTGATGAAATATTGTCCAAAATGTAAAAATGTCAAAACAACCCGTAGGATGCATATATGTGTATCCTTTAAAAATTTGAATATTGTAAGTATTATCACAAAAATTACTACTAAAAATTATTATAATAATTTTGTTGAATATTTAACTGGATCTTAGTTAGCAGTAAATCAAGTTTCAATATTCTATACCGTGAAATTTGATGTTACGGACTATTCTTAGGTCGTAAAATTCAATTACACGAATAATCTGTAAAATTAAATTATACGGCACATTTTTATTTTATTTTTCAGGCACAGTACCGTAGAATCCAATTTACATCTACTATATGAATTCGATTAAAAGTACATGCGAGTATGATATATCTTATATCATAGTAAATCATTTGGCCAAAAATCTCTAGTTACAGTGAGAAAAAGGATGTATTAAAATTTATTATAAACGTAAGAAGAATTATTATATTTTGTAGTAACGTTTAGACCAACTGAAATTATACCACATTTTTATTATAACTATAAAAATAATTAATATATTTCAGAATAACTTTTCTAATAGTTAATCTATAAAAATTATTATGTCTGTAATACAAATTACTATGTTACATAACAAAAAGTGCAACATTTAAAAATTGCAATCCATCATAAGAAATGTTACTATCCGACATAGTAAAAATTGCCGTACTATTAGTACTTTCTGCGCACGTCGACGCGCCCACGTGCCTGATTGAGGTTATATTTTTTCCAAGATTTCCCTTTGTTTTGCTTTTAACTTAACAAAACATGATAAACCTTCATTTAATTATTTAATTTTTATATTATATAAATTAATTATAAGTTATTTGTTCATATTATGGTAGTTATTTATTGCTATTTCATCATCATTGAAGTCTTTTTGCGTCTGACTACCGTGCGGAGGGTTCCAGGTTCGAATCGAGTCCTCGTAGAATTTATTTCTTAATTTAATCAATTTTACTATTGTTACGTGTGGATACACGAACGAATATATAAAGCACGAAATAAGAAAGGCGTCCGATTACAATATGACGCTGATTAGCAGAAAGCCGAAGGGTGGCGGCCGTGGCTTGTTGGTAGCGTCTGACTCGCGAGTCGGCAGCTCTGGTTCGATCCCAGGGTCCGTCACTTTTTATTAAAAATATTATTTACGAGGAATTATTACCCGTAACAAACTGGTGCTAGGTGTTAGGGGACGGTAGCAAACTGCACCGTCTAGAATCCCACGAGAGATAAAGAAGATTCTCATGGATAATTAATTACGCTGTGCCTTGTGACAAATCGGCAAGGTCCGAGCAGCGCAGATGAAGCCGGTAAAGAAGATTTCATCGACGAGGACGTCGATTTTCTGGGCTCTGGAAGTGTTACGTGTGGATACACGAACGAATATACAAAGCACGAAATAAGCAAGGCGTCCGATTGCAATATGACGCCGATTAGCAGAAAGCCGAAGGGTGACGGCCGTGGCTTGTTGGTAGCGTCTCTGTCTCGCGAGTCGGCGGCTCTGGTTCGATATCCCAGGGTCCTTCACTTTTTATTAAAAATATTATTTACGAGGAATTATTACCCGTAGCACTATTAAATCTGTCGTATTCGCGAGTACACTAAGTAGTTGTATAAATAACGACATTATATTTCAAATGCATCCTCTAATAACGGAATACAAGTTTTTCACGTATTTAAAAAAAATATAAAAAATATATAAACAATATTTGCTTTAAGTTCTAATTTTAAATTTTGATGTAGCATGTATATTCTGCATAATTGTATACCGAATTAATAAAGTTCTGAAAGAGTTTTTATCATTCAGAATTTAAATATTATTATGTTATTAAAAATAGAGTCTTTAATTATTTATACATTATTCATACTTTATGTTATTATAGATGTCAGTTTTGTGTTCAATAATATTAATAAAAAATTATTATTATCCAAGAATGTTTTCTTGTAAAAACAAAACCATTTTTATATACTAATCCCTGTGTAAAAAACATGTGATATTTTCATTAAATAATACACCAGGTTTTTTTAGGTGTTTTTGGACCAATTCGATACGTGAAGAAAATCAGGTGTATCGCTTTAGGTAAAAGAAAGAAGTGATGAACCTCATCTGAAAAACTCGGGTGCTCGTTTTATTAAATTAATAAATAAATAATTATTAAGCAGCTGTAGAGAATAGTTTCGTAATAATTAATAATACCATAAACTATGATTATTAATTATGATATAAATACATATTATATTATAAAATATTATTACTACTATAATATTATAAATAATTTTACTATTATTATAAATAAACTATTATAGAACTAGAAAAAAACATCTGAAAAATTATTTGTTTTATTCAGGTACAGATATAACATTTTTTTTTTCAATAAAGATGCTATTAAAAAACTTCATCTAATAACGTACTGAAAAATATCAAAGTGAATTCCGAGTCGACTCTAAATTATAGATAAATATAAACAAATAATAGTGACAATTATTATAAATTATTTTAATTTAATAAAGTTGACTTAACATGATATAAACTTTTATATCAAAAGTTAGATCGATAAAGTTCAAATAGAACATTCCATTTATATATTAATTGCTACAATTCAAAACTTAACAATAATATTGTCAAACTTTTGGACATGAATAAATATACAAAGAAGTACTTTTGTTTTTATTGTCTCAAAGCTAATCTACTGTGGTAAAAAATTCAAGGTAAACTAATAACGGGCTCAAGTAGTGTAGGCGGTCACTGCGTAACTGACGTTCTGTGGTGAATGGAAAGCAAAGAGGCTGGTGCCGTTCACTGGAAGCCCCGTTATATGTACCTACATTTTAAGTGATTGCGTATGAAACCGACTTTACTAAATACCTTTCTCTCTACCTTTCAATTTTTTTTATGTACATCTTACAGAATTTCAATACAGTTTGAATTTCGTTTATCTTATTTGATAAAAGTAAATTTTTTGTAACTTTTGAAAAATTATAAAAATTATTTGAACATTTAATATTTTATCAGTACGAAAGAAAGATATACAAATTTTAGAAAAAAAATTAATTTCTCACATAATAACAACCATATATATTTAATATACATTTAGACCTTTCAAAAACAAACTCAAGATATTTTTAATAAAGTTAATTACTTTAATGTCATAAAACACAAAAGTAAGTTATTAGTTTGAAGGACCTTTTATTTTAGCTTTATTTTAAAAATATCTTTAACTAGGATTATATCCACTCAAAATGAGAAAATAAAATTAAAGAAAACGAGCTTTCATTATCTTTCTTCAAATAAGAAAAATATTAATAACTTTTAAAATTATGAAGGTTGATACTTGATACTTTCAAGATTAAATAGTTATCATTTCAAGAAAAAGCTTTTCCCAAGGTCATTAAAATAAATCAAAAAATGCCGATCACCTGAGTGTTTTTAGCATGAGGGGATAATATTGCAACAATCTTCATATGTCTACATCTAAAAACATATGCTATATACTCTCCTAGTAAGATTGTTTTCAAAAGCCTCGGTGGAATAAACAAAGTTGGACAAGAATGTAATAATATTAAGTATCCGAACTGTATAATGAACTCTAAAATATAAATTGAAAATACGATATAGATGTTATACTTTTAGAGGGCTGGACACATACAGACACACACACACACACACACACACACACACACACACACACACACACACACACACACACACACACACACACAC
>JAYJLV010099280.1:0-12232 GCA_036873485.1 Torymus texanus | reverse complement strand
CTCTCTCGTTCTCCCCATTTTCGCTGGCGCGGACCTCGCCCTATGCGCTTCGTGTATATATATATATATATATATATATATATATATATATATATATGTGTGTGTGTGTGTGTACGAGTATGTTGGTGGGGACGCGAAGTGCAGGCGGTAAAGAGAGATAGAGAGGGAGTGAGTGAGTGAGAAGGAGAGAACCTGCGTTAGAAGGGGACCCTTTTATTGACCTACGACAATAATGGATTCGTTGCACGAACTTTCGTACACACGAAACTCTGTGTGTGTGTACGTATAAGCCGAAAGAGAGAAAGAGAGATAGCCGATTAAACGTCAGTATATGCAGAAAGAATTGAGCGTGTTAGGAGTGTGACAGATTATCCGCGTAAAAAAAGCAACTATTGGTAATGCATTAGTAATATATGAGCAATGGGCATTGATTATATGTGGCCAATATATATTGATAATAGAATTGCTTATGTATCGTCAGTATAGCGCTACGCAACGAGATCAAATTTATTATTGGATATATATTGCCTATGTATAGTGCAATATTTTAAATAATAAAAATACCAGTTTTAGTTACTTTTTTTAGACTTTATTTTCAAATTAATAATAAATAAATTATTCCGATTCTAAATCTTGAGCAGGTTCAATTATGTTGTAACAATTGAAATTGTGACGTAATTTTATCGCTGCTAAACATGTTATGAATTCTATAAGTTTCATTGGAGATCCCGGAAATATTTCCTCTTATAATTTTTGTTGTTCTTCTTGTTCTTTCTGCTGCTGCTGTATTTCTCGTAAAAGATATTCTGTCGTCACGGAAGTCTCGCTACTTACACAAGGAGTTTTATTATTTAATTGCTTTGTGACGCGATACTGCATGTCAATGCTGTAATCTTCGAAATACAGTGGGCGTTTTTTTGACATTCTGTATTGGTTCGTAGAATTTGCAAATTGCGCAGACGAGAAATATCGAAAAATATAAAAGGTGTTCATATGGGTTATGAACATCATTGACAGAGCGTGAAGTAAGCTATCGTCATATTTTGTTACTATACGAGACCACAATCCAAACAAGATAAATAAGGTTATTTAAAGAAAAATTCCTGGCAGAAAGAGATACTTGAACGCTTTAAGATGTATGCCCTAATTGTTTGGATTAAAAGTAAGACAACTAGTGTTGTTAATATAAAAGATTTAGTGCCAGAAAAGGAAGAAGGAAAAATCACCCAAGGCAGATACAAAAGTAATAAAAGATTATACAGAGCCAAAATTATTAGAAATTAATTGATTAATTATTAATTATTAATCATCATTATATAATTAATTAATTAATTCCTAATTATTATATAATTGTCAGTAAATAATTGAAAATAAAGCTAAAAAAAATTTAATAAAACTGGTATTTTTATTATTTACAAAACTGCGCTGTAAATATATTTTAAAAATCAGGGAAGCATTTATATATTTATTCGGGGTCATAAAATTATATAATTAGGAACATATTGGCAATTTATTGGGCCAATAAATTCTTAAAAGGTAAATAAAATTGACAATATATTGGTGATGTATTGGATCAATATGACATTAAATATTGAAACAATTGGCAATATATATCCAAAAAATTGGATCTCGTGGCGTAGCGCTATATCGGCGATATATAAGTAATTCCATTATCAATATATTGGCCACATATAATCAATGCCCATTGCTCATATATTGATAATGCATTGCCAATAGTATTATTTTTTTTAACTTTCGTGAGTGCGACATTTGTGTCGGCTAATGCTGTTTATATATACCTACCGACGACAACTTGCTAACTTCTTTAATATATTATACGAATAAGGAGAGAGGGACGTCATATTTGTTATAATACGACGTATGACCTGACAACGAGAAGATGGAAATTCTCGAAATGATCCCTAGTAACCCGCGACATGAACCAGATATTATATATACGTACTTTTTTTTGGAGTCGTTTTGTTCATATACCTATACATACATGTAAGTAAGGGGTTGCGAAAAAGTATGAGCGATAATAGTATAAACTCTTCAAGGTTTCTCCCGATGATATCAAGGGGGCTAGCCAGAGCTCCCGTGAATTATCTCACTATTATTGATACAAGTGACTCATCATCATCGTGGTCTTTATAGTAGTATCTCGTCATCGTCGATCTAATCTGTTGTTCCATTGCTCCTAAAAGCAAGCGTCATTGCCGAAACACTCGCTTGGAAAATACACACATTCATGGTAGTGTATATACTTTATTCGAACAAATAACCGATATTCATCTAAAAATCCGTACGTGGCTTATTATCAGCGAAAAAAAAAATCACATCGTGTCCACGTATAAAAAAACAAATCGAAAAAATATTGTATATATATATGCGGTGGCCGTAAAATTCAATTTTTGTTTCGATAACAAGCATCCACGCGCAGCTGGTAGACACGATGAAAAAGCGTGTGTGTGTGTGTGTGTGTGTGTGTGTGTGTGTGTGTGTGTGTGTGTGTGTGTATATATATAACGAAAGGGTAGTTGGAGGGCGGGCGCGTACAGCGGTTGCAAAAGGGCGCGCAAAAGGGAGTAGGGAGAGTACAGCAGGCCATAGTGAGGCAGGGCGCGGCCAGCGGTGCCCAAACACGCCGGTGGTTCTCCTCTCTTGTGACGTTTCAAGGTTTTAGGGTAGGTCTGTGATTTCCAAGTGTAGTGACGTAGAACAGTTTTTTTTTGCTTCTTCTCTCCCGTCAGTGATTTTTCTTTTACTTTAATGGGAATTCAATTTTGTATGTTCTGCGGATAGAGAAAGCTTTTTCGAGCTTTCAGCTCTTTATGGGTGTTTTGGTATATAAAATATAAAAACTTAATGCTATGATGTTTACTTTCTGTGTATATATATATGGATTACTTCGTAAAGTTTTTACTTTAGAATATTCTTTTCCAACGAAACGTATATATTTATGACTTTATTATTCACGGATCAGTCTTTCAAGCTGATTGTCTTACCTGGTTATTTTATTCCCCTTCCATTCGCAATATTATCCGAATATCCCAAAGCCAAGGTTTTTAGAGTACGATGTTTGTTATATTTCCACAGTGTTTTCAAATTCGCTCGTTATTTTGTTTAATTTATAAATTCATGTGCGCGTAAATTTCACTCGCAATTCTCACTGGCTCTTAATCAGCCCCGAAACAGCTGTTATGTTATATTTCCTCAACGATAAATTCATGGCGACCGTTTCACCTCACTCTCTCTCAGCCGTGCGAAAAACTTATCTCTTCAAAAACAAATTCGCATATTCGCATTCGTGCGTGAAATGAACACTGATAGAAAAATAATGGAGTAAATTCTTCAATATATATATATTGTGAGATTACAAAAAAAAATAAGGATTCCCCCTTCTATTTTTCTATCAGTAAATAAATAACATATGCGCGCGTTCGAGGCTTCATGTATTTCAACCTATATATATATACGAATTCTCGAAAACGCGTTTTCCCACACACCCACGCGGCTTCGTCGTCGATATATCGATTCCGAAATTGCAATTTCCCATCGACATATAGACATCGTATTTCCAAATCCTTGCGTGCGTGTATTTCAGAAATCGTTATACGCGCATCACAGGAGGAATATTAGTATATCACACGAAGATCGTACGGCTTATAGACATACGTATATATATATATGATGGGTAAATCTGCAAAACCACTCGATCCAATTTATTTCCTGCAAATGTACAAGTATAGTAGCACACGTGTATATATACACACAGACACACACACGATAATGCGTATACACTATGCAGAGCTTTCTCTCTCTCTCGAAAGCTCGCGTCCTGGAATATCAGGCCACGTTATCTGCATCTCTATCGATCTCTCTAACTCTCTGCTCTCCTCCCTCCTGAACAAGCTTCCTCTCTCTCTCTCTCTCTCTCTACACCGATTATACACTCGTCTCTGCCCCGGCGTTGAAAGCGTCACCCCGCGCGCCGAGAGGTGCATGCATCGCGCGCGCGCACAAGGGAAAAAATAATTAACGTTCTGTGTGTATATGTATGTGTATATATATCGAGGCTTTATACACCTAACAGCAAAGGCTTGACATTGTTGAGAGAGGTCGATTCTGTATGTGTATATCAAAGGTATATAGGGAAGAGGGTGCAAGGAGAAATAAGCCAGTCGAGCGGAAGCAGGTAAACAAATAAAAAGCCACCCACGCGTGAAAAATTGTCTATAATACAGAAGCAGCTAGTGTATCTATTATACTCTTATATGCACATGCATTTTTATTATTGCAACGAAAAACTAAATTACATTTAATACGCCAGAGATGAGCGCTTGTGTGTGTGTGTGTATATATATATGCGCTTAAAAATAGCGAGCGTTACACACGAAGTATATAACACTCGACTTGTTATTTTCGCCCCTTAATGTATTAAATTATGATTCAATTTCGTATAGCTTCTCCTTTTTATCTACCCTCTCGTTTTCGTTCTCTATACCACCCGGTGGTATACATGTTTTCGCGGAAAATTCGCAGGGACAAAAGAGTAGCCTTGGTAAAGCTATATTATAACGCGTGTGTGTATATATATATATATATATATATAATACCATAACGGTAATCTTGTTTTTTTTCTCCCTTGGATATTAGTGCAAACGCGCGTATGCAATCCTTGAATATTATATACACTTCTAACTTTTCCATTCTGCTGAGAGTATGACCGTGCGAATATTTGCCTTTGTCCAGCAGTATCTTTACTGATTTTACTGAAACCTTGATTTTTCGCTAAACCACGCGTTAATTGGTCAATTTCCTGCGAAACTATAGGAAAAGCTCCATTTATGTGTATGTGTGTATATATATCGATATAGAATACAACGTCATTGGGAACCGAACAAAAAGAAATTTTCGTAGTACGCGCGCGCGCGTCATTGCGCGTACACGCACGTGTGTTCTATTAAAAGTAAATAAACGCCCGCACACGCGCGTGTACTCGCATAACGAGAGAGAAATGAAGTTTTTAATTAATAATAAAAAGCAGGACACACACGCATACTGACCCATATTCGACGGAAAAAAAGAAATTCCCACTCCGCAGATGTATACTATACCAATTAGTGATATTTCAAATACTTCCATTTTCACCTGATCCTATAATATACTACCAAAATAAAGTACAAAACAATTTATTGTATACCTACCCTATACCTACCTATACGCATCATTATACCAAATCAAATGAAGTAAGGAGGGAGGCGGTAGCCGAACGAAAGGATGTAGACTTGTCATGCATATATATGCAGACACAAGGCCAAAGCTCAAATCACAACGACGAAATAGTAGTTAAAGCCTATAGGTCCGATGTACATACACACACAGACATAGCTTTTACACAGTCATGTATTTTTCGGTGTACCTATATACCTATATATATGTTAGCGACAAGTCATATCGCCCGCCTTGCTGTTGCTGGCAGCCTCGTACATGAAGGAAGGAGGGGGGGGAGGCAAGCGAGCGAGGATCGAAACTGCCCTCCCACTTACCACCCACGCACGAGACCTTGACGGCGAGAGGGCGCACCCGTCAGAGGGGGAGAGAAACACCATGAGGGGTTGAACGTGTCTTTCTCTCTCTCTCTCTCTCTCTCTCTCTCTCTCTCTCTCTCTCTCTCTCTCTTTTGTCCGCCTAAGGTCCTTGAAATTTAGAGGGATTTTTTTCCACTGACGCGGTCGATAGAGGGGAAGAGAGAGAAACTGCGTGGGGAATTGTTGTTATTATACACGGTTATACTTACGGGGTTGGCAGAGGGATGAAAAAAAAGTTGAGGTAAGGTCGAAAGTGAAGGGTAGCTGAACAATTATATGGAGAGGGACGATGATTTGATAGGCAATAAATATGTTGCGAGGGTTGTTATATAGATATATAGTTGATGATTTATATATACGATTAGGTCTTCGTTTCAAAGTGAGTAGTGCAATCTTTTCGTTCGCTGATATGGTTTAGGTGGTTAATGAAGGTATCCTCTGTCTGTCATTAGTAAAAAAAAATCATTCATCTTTTGTGGATTATCCTATATAGATGATATCATACTAATAATATTATATATATATACTTGCTGGATCTTATGATTTATTTCGTATATAGGTCAAATTATAGATTGTTACGCTTAATTCGTAGAATTTGTTTGTATGAATTATACGAAGATTACTCGTTATCGAATTATATATATCTTACAAACATTTATATATATATATATATATATATATATATATTCATGATAACTTGAAAAAAAAAATTACAACAATGACATTGTATATAACATCTCATTGCGATCGATTACGTAGCCGTTTCGGTTAATATTGCCGATTCTTGCAAAACAATCGTATACATTGTATTTTCATCGGCATGTCGAACTTACAACTAACGCACTTGCGTAGTTGGCTGCTACTTTTATTATATAGAGTCTAAATTCGTTTGGCGAATGCAGTTATATTATTATACGCCGGCCGGCCGGCCGGTCATCTTCGGCAGCTTGGCTCGCGACTCAACTGTGAACGCGCACGTCACACTAGGACTAATGTGGACAGTTACAGTGTATCGATGGAAATAGAAAATTGTCGCCTATCAAGTGTTGCGCAGTTAAGCAGCGTGTACATATATATGTGAGCAGCTGTCGCGACTATACTTATCGACTTTAAAAGAACAGATAAGAGAGAGATTGAATAAACGCGACCCTCTTGTGATGCTTGTGTTCGCTGGACAATATATATACTCTACGATGCGCGAATAATGTAGTATAAATAAGGTCGAGAGATATAATCAAAATACTTGTAAAACGATTTTTTTTTATTACATAACGGTTATCATTACGTTCGATCGACGATGCGGCGATTTTCTCTCTCTTTCTCTCTCTTGCACGTAAGAGCGAACGAGCTTTCGGCGAGACTTGAACACTCGAAAGCGCGTTTGGCAGAGAAGATATTTTCCCTCGCATTTATAACTCCTTCTCTCTCTTTCTCTCTTCCTCTCTCACGACGCGCAAAGTCTCTTGCAACGAAATGACTTTGTAGCGTCTTCATACTTTGTATATAGTTTTCCTGTTTATTTCCGCATGGTCGCGGTGAGTGCTTCGTTGGTTATATATGTAAAGATCTTTACACTTTAAACAGATAGAATACTCGGTTATTTCGAGCTCAATTTCGAGCTATACCTTGATAGAAAATCAAGTATATTTTATAACTATACCGTGTGTGTTAATTAAATGGAAGCTTTTTTTGGTTAAATTCATTATAAGGTAATATAATTCATTGAAAAATTTATACTGTTACTTAAATATACCGATTTTATGAAGTATCAATGCCAAATTTATTTCTGATTGCTTTATGAAATAAAAATAATGTTAATTTTTAATTATACTGAAAATTAGCTAACTTGAGGTTAATATTCCTACCAGAGAGTATAAAATTATAGGTGATAAAATTTGAATCCGTTTGGTTTTTCGCATACTTAATTCCCCCGGAAATATATAGTGAAGGAAAAAAACTGGTTTTTCATGCCAATAAGAATCTGAGTCAGGATCATGAAAATCAGCCGATAGAGGACGTCGTAAAAATAATATAAAACGTATAGGCTTAATCCTATTACTACTATTATACCATTACACTATTACTACCATACAACTACTATTACACTAGCAACGTCAAAGCTGTCTGTGAATTATTTACTTTTCTATTTCGGCTTATCACATCACATTATATTTGTCGCGTATAGATAAAGAAACCGTGGCTTTGACTATCAATTAATATACAGTAATTTAATAACGCGGCCTGCGTGCGCTGTTAGAGACCAAAGCAGCGCGGTGTGCACAACAAACAAGTATATTTTATTTGTCACACAAAAAAAGAGAGAGAGAGAGAGAGAGAGAGAGAAAAGGAGACGCGCGCGTTTATTCTCTCCGCGCGATGGCCTTGATGCGCGCCGTAAAAATGTATGTGTATGCGTATGTATCGTCTACACAGATTATTCTCGCGAGTACGCGTGTATGTATGGCGTATGTGTATATATATAAACACACACATGTATGCAAGGAGATCGACGCTTTTGTATTGAAACTATAGCCTAAGAGAGAGAGAGATTGATTTATGTGCGATCAGATGACAGATTGATCGGCGCCGTCGCGATTTTATCGACACAAAAGTAGCTACATTGTCTTCTTCTTCTTCTTCTTTTTCTTCTTCTTCTTCTCCTCAGCGAAGTGAATCTCGCATACAATGTATAGATAGGCCATTGCTTTCCGCAAGAATCGTCGAGAACTTCATTGGACCTTGAGAACGAAACGACGACGACGACGACAGTGACGACAACTATATATATATATATATACACAACTTCGCGACATTATCACTGTAACTCGACGTACTTCGCATACGTAATGGTTGTGCGGAGGGGGATCATCATTAGGGCGAGAAAAATCTACTGTACGTCGACGAATTCAAGCTTATATCTTATATATATACGTGTATATCTTACGCGCACGACTCAATTAGCGTATGCGTATATACATACGTACACGTTCCGACGTGGCGTTCCGTTGCCAACTGCCGTCGTGACGCATATATATAATACGAGCGGCCAGGTCGTCTGGCCTTGAGCAAAAATTATTGTTTACATGTGTCTTATCAAAGCACCATAAAAGCGACTGCAGCGCGCATGTGTATATATATATATAGACGATATGCACGCGAAAAAAAGGGGAAAAAGTGGAGACGCGAATTGAGAAGAGAGTGTGTGGGATTTTCGCAACGAACCGTATATCCAGGGCCAGTGAAATTAATTGCGTTTGTATGTATGCAAGTTTGTTTTTCAATATGAAATTTTACTATATGTAGGTCGTATAATTATAATTGTATGTTTGCCTCGCAATTCGCCTGGAAAAATATGAGTGTATAACCAATTAAGTGTCTCTCTCTCTCTCATTCACTAACTCCCGCGCGAGAGACGTTAAAAATAAAAAATTTAGAATGCCAGGAGGTAAACGCGCGCTTGCGCACGCATATAAATATCCCGACATGATAAAATCTCGATCTCATCTCTGCGCACCATAACGTCAGCCTTCAATTATAATATCGCGTATATACATATATACTAGTTTTCTTCAATAATCAACCGATTGGCACAATGTATATTTTAACGAGGGAATTTTTATTTTTAACGTCGCTATCGGTCCAACGTTGCAATAATAAGCTACTTCGGTAGCTCACGCGACAAATTCGTTTAAAAAAAAAATAAACAACTAACCGATAAGGATTAGAAATCGTGCGTGCTTTACGGGTTATATAGCGTAAACATGTTTAATTGGTCTAATATAGGATATAATACAACGTCGAGTAATCCTTATATATATATATATAGCTGTTCGAAAATTCCCAGCGCCAAATCACTCGCCGCTGGTGTAGCTAGACAGCACGGTTTTGGAATTTCAAAACACGCGCTTTGCCTCTCCCTCTCTCTCTCTCTCTCTCTCTCGGTGTCCATCAAGAGATAGACATTATTGTACGAGTTATCCCGCTATACTACTATATTCGTGGAAATTTCATCATATATGTAGTATGACGCGCAAACGTCATAAATAACTGTGTCTCAGCTTTGGACCTGGTATATATAAAAAAAGATGCGTGTGTGTGTGTGTGTGTGTGTGTGTGTGTGTGTGTGTGTATATGTAGACGGAAAAAAAACGACGACCTACGACACTCGCTTACTACTTAAACTTCCATTCTCAATAATCTTTGCAACGTGCGCAGAACGTGACGGATTGTGTGCATTATACGCATCAGCGTATATTCTTTTTCACCACGAGTTGTAGTAGTTCAAGTCGAGAGTGTTCAGTCTGTTATGTATTTACGTATATATAGCGCGAGTATTCTTTTTTTTTTCTTCTTCTTTTATTAACAAACTACGACGCAGAGAGTAGTTTTCATGGCCGGCGACGTTTAGCATCCCGCTGCGTTGTAACTCACCGGCGAGACGCTTATCGACCGAACGTATATATGCATGTATATAGTATATAGACTTCGAAAGGTGTCGTGTGTAGTATAATCGCTTTGGTGCTTTATTCTTGACTCTTTTTTTTTCTTATGGTGTCAATATAAAAGGCCATAGATGATATATATATGTTAAGATTTGCAATTTCCTTTTTGCACTTATATGTTATCGAGGATATTTTACTACCCACGGTGTATAATCGTAAACATTTGCAATTGTTTCGCGCTTGAGTCTTGAAATAGATGATTGTTACTTGCTTTTGTTCAGGTTGAAAAATCTGTATAGCTCTTATAATTTGTTTTTAAGAAACGATATTTTTATGCTGATATAGAATTTTTTTTATTTATCGTAAAAATATCGAGAAAAATATATGTAAGCGGTGAGAATGTATATACCTCGATCTGAAACTGACGATTTTGTCGCGATGTTATTAGTCTCTGCCATCCGCGTAATCCTTTGAAATCCTGTTTTTCTATTAATACCCGCCAGACTCCATAAAAAAAAAAAACATTCCAGCGCGGCCTATGAGAGCATGGACAAAGTCGTGCGGTAGAAAGTCGGAGCACTCGACACGTTGGTCGAAGCTATATAACTGTATATCGGCTAGACATGTTAAATTATACTCCTTGCAAATATTACCCTTATTCCATTACTATCATTATCAACATCATCATCATCATAATTATTATTGTTATTATTATTATACACTTTGCTTTTTTTTTATTTTTGCATCTATAAAAAAAAATATGTGAAGATGCATGTTTTCTGGTAAATTGTAAAACATCGAGGGAACAGTAAAGAATCGAAATTCCGGTAAACAGACATTGACAAAAGGTCATGCGAGAATCATAAAACAGAACAATAGGGACAAAAGGGTTGTCGAGAAAAGTCGAGAAGGCTGTGCGTGTTTCTGTAATAGGAAAATGAAAAAATTGACAATACATTTCACCTGCGGTACTAACAGACGAACACGGAACAATGCGCGACGATGCCACTTCGAGAAAATGTTACGTTGCGTGTTGAATAACAAGAGTGTTCGAATTTTAGTAATTATCATTATTATTTTACAAAAAAGTACATGTTATTTTCTAAAGCAATATATCGAAAGTAAATTAAAAATCCATTTATGTATAATCATGCAGCAATAGTATTGATTCTCAGCTAATTGATTCTACTGAAACTAATACTTCATTCTTTTTCAATATAAGCTCGTTGAAAACTTGAATGAAACGAATTTTTGTTCTACCAAAAAATCACCGTTTTTTTTTCTCAACGAAAACCTTGTAACCATCAACTGCAGCTATTGACTGCATTCATCGATAGGTGCCTACGTCAATATATAGCTATATAAATCTGCGCTCTATTCAAATATCGAACAATGATTCGGTGAAAACGTGATTTCCATGGCGCTCATATATATATATATATATATATTTGCTTTCCAATATCCCACCTGATTAAATTTTAATTAATAAACGTAACAATTGAGTAAATTATGCATTATTGACCTACATTCCCTCAAAACTCTTGAATTATTTAACGTTATACATATATATATATATATAAACCCCCTTCCAAAAACCGCAATACCCTCATCTTCCCCCGTTAATTAATATATTTAACTTTTTGCGATCTCTGGTACTGACACTTATCCGATAATACTGCATCTCACCAACATTATTATAACATTAATTTCTAAACCTCTGAAACCTTGATTAACCTGTTTTCTCTTTTTTTTTTTATTTTTATGTAGCAACCCGAGAGCAGCTCGTAACCTTGCTGAGAAGCAACGCCGTGACAACCTCAACTCACAGATTGGTAGAATGGCTGAGCTGGTGCCGATGTTCTCCAGTGGTTTCTCTCGTAGACGCGACAAGATCTCAATACTCCGGCTCAGTGCCGCCCATCTCCGACAAGCCTACAGTAAGCGCATTGCTAATCAGCGCGTTCAACTCTTATATATATATATATGAATGGGTAGATTTATTTATTTATTTATTTATTTAACCAGACAAATTACATATCGTAATCCTAAGAAGGTAGATATAACTACCTGTACAAGGGCTGGTACAATAATAATTGGAACTTACAAACTAACTTACAACTATGTTAACAATTTTCCAAAATATAAACATTTCCAAATAAGTAACATGAAATTTTACACCAAAAACAAAACAGTTGTTAT
>JAYJLV010099269.1:0-12232 GCA_036873485.1 Torymus texanus | reverse complement strand
GTATAAAATTACTTTGTATTTCATCAATAATCTGAAAATTTTGATTTAAATTAGCCATAATTGATATTTTGCGCTCGCTCTTTAAGTTTCCTTTGAATTATTGGACACGTTTTGGTATCTGTATGTTGATGATTTGTGTTGTTTGCTTTTTTACAATTATAGCAACAATGCGGTTGAGCTTTATTGGGACACGTACGAGTGTCATGACTGTCTGAACAATGTGCACAAAGTGCGGCTTGTTGTATTCACCTGCTGTATGACCAAAGTCAAGACACCTATAGCACTGCCATACTTGAATGTAGCCTTCAACCCCACACGAATACCAGCCAACAAAAACTATATATATATATATATATATATATATATATTCAAGGGCTCGGGCAGTTTCTGGTAACCCAATGTTAAAATATTAGGGTCTTTCTACATCGACATACAGAATAAAAAGTAACAATATACAAGTGACTAAAGAAATAATGACCCTCAAGTTATTGAACTTCTACAGTGACGCCTGCGGCGCCCCCTTTATTTTCCACAGTTTTTTCATGAATTTCGAAACAATTTCACGGAAAAACATTGTGGAAGTACTCGTAGGATCCCAGAAACTGTCATTATCTACAAAAGTTTTCTGTTAATTCCCAGATAACACTGAAGGTACCAGAAACTGCCATTATATGTAAGAAGTCCCAAAAAATAGCTAGCTCACCTTCCACTCGTACTGCAAACTTTATACACTCGGTCTAAAAAGACCCACTTCACGCCCTAGGTACACAATATACTATTTCATAAGCATATGTTTCTGATGTCCGCCCGACTTTTGCAAAACCGAGACGAAACTTTGTTAAAAATATCGAGTTCCAAATCGTGCCCGATCTTTTTCGTTCTCGATGTCCAGAAGACCCGTTGTTTTATTTCGAGTGACTTTTTAGGATCGTTTTCGGGAACATTTTCGAGCAAGATTTTGAAAAGTTTTTCGAACTTGATTTCAACACATTTTTGAGTTTATTTTTAGTGACTTTTCGAGATAATTTTCTGATAAATTTTCGAGTATAATTTCAAGAAGTTTTTCAAGCTTGATTTCAGCACATTTTTAAGTTAATTTTTGAGCGACTTTTCCAGCTCGTTTTTTAGTGTAGTTTCGTATTAAATTATGTCAGTTCTCGAGTTTCTTTCGTTTTTGGTGATTTCGACACTTCTTTTGTGTATGTTTGCGAGCTCTATGGAGGAAAACTTTTGGTGCTTGTTTTTAGTTTTGGGTATGTTCGGGCTTAATTCCGTGGACAATTTAGAGTAGATTCTGGCCCTGGTTTCGGTGATAGTTCTAAATTTGTCTTTGGGAATATTCCCGAACTCGTTTTTGCCATAATTTCGAACTTGTTTTGTAACCCCTTTTTTAGCTTTATTTTTGTCATATATTTATTACTTATGTAAGTCAGAATGTGGAAATTATTTAAAGCAGCTATGAGGATTTATTATTGGGGGTGAAAATTAATTTCTTTTTCCAATGTCACGGACGAGCCTTCGTCGCGTACCCCGTATACGTGAAAGGCGAGAGTACATATTCAGCATTGCAAGAGTCTCACTCGTGCTGCGCTTCTAAAATGCATCGCGACGTTAGCTTGGTCAATAGAGCACCGATCTTTGGATCGCGGGTCCGTGTGCTCGAGTCTCGGTCGTCGCATATTTTTTCACGCCTTATTCTTTATTTCGGCCGCACGTTACACCAAAATAAAACGAAAATAATAAAGTCATCAATAAAATAATATCCAATATTGACTCGTTTGCTCTCTTTTGTTCCATTAAGTTATTATAAGTTATATGAATAGTACAAGGCAATTAATTGTATAGAGATCAGTAAAAATTAAATCTCTTTAAAGATATTGAATCCAACAGATCATTTTCCGTTCAATCGGCTGTGTAAATTTGAAATGTTATATAATATACACACACACACACATACACATACACATACACACGCACACGCATGCGCATACACACACACATGCACACATACATACACACACACGTGTGTCGAATTGTTAGTCTCGCATTAGGCGCCTCCCCAGGTGACGGATAGGGGAAAGCTCATCTGATATGAAGGGCACCGGGAAAATAAAATGCCCGGGGTGGACCAAAACTAGATAGGGGAAGGCTCCCAGATTAATTAACCAATTGTGATAAATGTGCAAGGAAACTCAGTACCCCAAGCGGGCATCCTCGGCAATGAGGATAATCCCGCCACCGACTCCGATCTGGTGAAAGCCCCGGTGGTCGGTGCATGCTCCACAGGCTGGTGCAGAAGGGGTGGTTCACTTGGCCCTCACCGCATCTCAAAAGACGAGTGAAAAACAAGAAATCGGTCAGGCTAGCGAAGAAGCAGCCGGTCACTGAGAGTGGACTCTGATGGATTGTATCTTAAGCAAGAAGAACATCTATACCGAACTGAAGAACATAGCAAGGTCCTCTAACAGAGCACTTGCAGAACTCATCAAGGTACGGCAGAGCCTAAAGCCCGAGAAAAAACTACCAACTCCAACAAAGACGGGTCAAGTCAGACGTCGCCCCTTTTAGAAAGGGAAAGCGATATAGGAGAACAGTAAGCGTGAAGGATCGACACCACCTGAAACACCGAAGCAGAAGAAAACCAAAGAAGGCGAAAGAAGAAGGGGGTTCCTCCTAATACGACGCCGATAAGGAGCCAGGAAAAAGACCCCGACTGGACGACAGAAGTGAAAAGTGGTATACGCAAAAAACCTGAGAGACCCAAGAATGATGGTACAGAAAAAACAGTACAGGCGCAGATCACGACCGGGCTGATACCTGCTCATTCTGATATATGCCTTCAAAATAAAGAAGTACGATGAATCTACATACGCCGACATCCTAAGAATTATTAAAGGGGCACCTGAGTTGAAGGCCCTGCAAGAGAGGGTCACCCACATCAGGCGCACCAAAGCAGGAGAGTTACTCTTGGAAATAGACAAGCCTAGAGTTGTGGCCCAAGTACTTCAGACGCTGGTCTCGTCCACCCTTGCAGGTCAGCGACAGTATAAACGTTGACCTACAAGGAAACAATCGATATAAAAAATCTGGACGAAACAGCACAGGCTATTACTTCAGCTGTTGGCCTCGGAATAGTGATCACTGAGAATATCAGACTACGGGCGTCTTACAGTTGCACTTAAGCAGCTAGTATCCTTCTGCCGGTGGCAACAGCAATAAAAAAACTGATGAAAGCTCGTAAGCTTAGAATAGGATGGGTCAATTGCCGTGTCTGGCTATGTGAAACAGTGACGCGTTGCTTCAAATGCCACTAAATCAGATACCTGGCACATAAGAGTGCAGTTGACCGGTCATCCCTGTGTTTCAGGTATAGTGAACCGAGGGTCACAAGGCAGTGAACTGCCCGACCACCAGCGAGCAGGTAATGATGGAGGTTGAAGCAACAAACAACGATGGAAAGTGCTTCAAATTAACCTGAACGGTAGCCTAGGACCTACTGTTCCAACTGATTCGAGAAGAGAAGGCAGACTTAAGAGAAGAGTAGTCATTATCAGTGAGCAATACACGGACCTTAGTGAGCCAAACTGAATAAGGGATCGTACCAGCATGGCGGCCATCTGGGTATGCGGAGAACTTCACATATCCAAAAAAAATGGACGTCCTCCTGCCCAGATTTATCTGGATTGAAGTAGCCCATATAAGACTATACAGCTGCTACCTACCACTCAGCGATCCAATAGAAGAGTTCGAAAGATCCCTGAATGCTAAAAACTCATACAGGTCACATATAAGAAAAATGACAGCAAAAGCAAGGACATCAATAAATGTGGTATGGGGAATCTGGAAAAGGGCAAAGCTAAACCATCTAAGCCGAAGACTATACTTATCGGGCACAATATTCAAGTCAGGATGCCTTTACAGCGCGGTAATCGAAAAAGTTCAGGACAGATACGTAAAAATGACAATGGGAATCAACGCTAACACGCTGGTATACATATGGAGGATGGAAGCGGGGAGGGAGAGCATAGAAATGGAGACAAGAAGAAGGGCAGAGAATTATCTAAAACGGATAGCGAAGATAGAAGAGGGAAGATGGCCTAAAACCTGCCTAAAAGAAGAATTACGCGGGTTAAAAACTGGGCCCATTCAAAATGGGGAGAAAGGGTAAGAAAGGCATTTGAAGATGTAAGAGTGGAGGGAGACCTAGACTGGATAATGGATAGGAAAGAAGAGGCAATATTCAAATGTGTGAGAGGCTTAAAAACTAAATCGGAGTAGGCACTACAGAGCGATTGGAGTAAAATAGACAATTCGCATTACTCGGAAAAATACAAAGATCTAGAAAAGTAGGTGGGAAGAGAACACTACTGGGAAAGGAGGAAGTGGGGTAGAACTATTAAAGAACAATGGGCAAGACTGAGATGTGGTAGCTTAGGAAGGTCGGAATGTAAAGTATTTAAAAACACATCGTGTAGAAAAGAAAAAGAAACAGTAGAGTATATATGGATCTGAAAAGAGGCTAAGAAATAAATAAGGAGGAGACGCTAAAGGGAATACCAAAAGTGGGGTTAATTGGAACGGAGGAAACGATTAGAGTCAAATTAAAAGAAATTCTGAGAGGTGATCTGATGATTGAACTATGCAAATACAGTAGGGATTTCGAAAAGATTGCGAAGTCGAAGACGGATAGGCTAGAAATATAATGGGAAAATGGGAAACATAGCAAAGGTTTAGGTAGCATGAGGAGTAAGGCGTGTAAGCAATGCGAGGACTGCAAAAAAAACACAGTATTATTGGCATAAATAATAGATACAAATGTAAGGAGGCAAATAGGAGAATAGGAAAATAGGTAGAAGTAAGAGAAATGAATAATCATAACCAAACAAATGTATAATCAAAATGTAGAAAATATATGTACAAAGGAAATTGATGAGACTGGAACACTATATTATGATAAAAAAAGCTTGTATACAAAGTAAATATTTAAAGCAAATGTAAGTATGTTAATGTTAGTTGATAAGAAACGGGACCAGATTATAAAAATATTTTGTAAATCTATTCTTGGAAATAAAATATTATTATTATCATTAAGTAGCGTTCACAGGCATAAAAATGACAATAAATAATTTATTTACCATTGCGCCGATGTTACTGCATTCACATCGTAACCAATCATGTCCGTCGGCTAACCATCGGCACGCAAAAAATCATCTCAGGCTCATTTCACACTTCAAGGTGAACCGCGGCGGTGGTGGCAAAGAGACGAAAACATGCGTAAATAATGCTGTCGCGTAAAACAAAAAGCGTTTTACAACGACGATAACGCGCTCGTTACAATTCGAGCCGCGTTTGTCGCAAGTATTGTATGCTCATGGGCACTGCGATCTTGATAACCTTTCACGCCGATAAGTAGTAGAGGCTCGCGGTATTTTTGGAAGATACACGTCAGAGTGCTATACACGTCAGAGTAAATGCGAGAGCGTGGGGATGCACGGAAATAAGCGGGACCCAGCAAAGCTCGACACCATGGTGGTCCTGCAAATGCATCTACTCTAAATTCGAAATTAATATGCTTGTATGTGTGTGTGTGTGTGTGTTTTTACTCAAGAAGTAGACTTTATTGACATCTTTCGTTCCATGGATTATTACACCGTCACAAAAAGTCTTTGTCTTGGAGAGTCGATACATATATATTTCTATACTTTTTGACTCGATGAATGCGAACCCACTCTCAGAATTGTTTCATAATTCACCATTTTTCTTAAATTACAAAAATTAATAAAAAATTAACAAAAATCAACTATATTTCATGAGCTTGGAGGAATCTATAGAGTCGCTACGTAAATGCTATAAGCCGAGATTTTTAACCCCAGATTTCTGTTCAGCGGATTAAAATGAATGTAAAATCCGTCTTTCAATTCATAATATTTTTCTAGCGACACTACGGACTCATGAAAATCCATTTCAGATTTTTGTGATTTTGGTGTTAATTATTGTAATTTAAAGAAAAATAGGTGGTTCATGGAGTCTTTCTGAGACCAGATTCATGTTTGACGAGTCAAAAATTATAGGAATATAACTATCAGAGACTTTTTTTATGTGCAGGTGTTGTTAATAATAAATCTTTATCTATAACTATACAATATTAGTTGAAATAAGTTTATACAAGACTTGGAATAGAATACGAAAATAATCAAAACTAAATCTTACGAGGTTTTTCTGAAATCTGACGGACCTGAATAAGCATTATTTACAATAGAAGTTTCAAAATTGTCAAAGTTAATTTTTAACTATCATTTTTGTGCACGGGATGAAAATAATCAATTAAGATCTCAAAATTCCTATAAATGTATTACGCTCGAGAAAAAATTTTTATAAATATACCGTTGGCTACTCTGCCGCTCGCCTGGAAATGAATATGATGAAAATGAAGCTCAAAAGCGAACAGCTACGGCAGGGGTGCATCCAGGTGCCAAGATATTCACTAGACACTTCAAAACACGAAATCAATTTTAACCCGTCGAGAGCAAGTGTCTCAATAATAAAGCTACCACCAACTTTATTCATATACCTAAGTCACTTCCTGTGACTTATTAGCATATATTCTTCACTTATTATTCGCATGCGGGTTTTTCAGTGCATGAAACAAGTACTGCGGGACAGTGGTGAGAAGGCTGTTTATTGAAAAATCATATTGACCATATTGATCATATTGATTAGAAGAACTTTTGCTGGTTACAAGATGGTTAAAAATATGAAAATAAATAATGTACACGCTGTCGATAAACTTTAAAAGTAATTCTCCAGATTGCAGGAATATCGAACGTACAGTGTACATCTAAATATTACAGAAATATAAGTTTGTTTACTTTTTAATATTATTTAAAACCTTAAAATATTTAATAATTATGCTTATTAGAATTGTACCAACACTTTGTTTAATAATACAATTGAAAAGGAGAATATGCTGAATGAGTGAAAATAGTTGAGCTAAAGAGATAGCGGGTGAAAAGGAAACGACAAGAAGTAAAATGAGGGAAACGAGAATGTATGCCAGTCGAGCCAGGGTTCAGAAGACGTTGAAGAATTTCCGACTAATTTGTTAGGCCCCGTAACATTTTTCATGATCCTTAATCTTGTGACGACATGCTATTTTCGTCACAGACGACTCTCAGCTTATAAGTTCAAAAGTTATATTTACAAATGCTGGTGTTCCAATAACTTTGATATAAAATTTCTAGTATACATCTATTTAAAATAAATTAGAAAAATTATCCTAAGTAATAGAAAAACTTCTCTCCAGAGGCATAATTTGGCCATAAATTAGGTATATTTTTAAAATATGATTAACTCATAGCTAGAGATTAATAAGAAACCCTAATAATAATATCACGCTTTTAGCATTATATCTAGCTAAAATATGCGTTCGTAGAAATATTAACCGTAAATTGACTATTTTTTAAGCTAACTTTATAACTAAGAATAATATTCTATTATTTGATAATAATGTAAATCAATTCTGTGGCTTCCCGGAATAACCGAATAAGTCCACTTTTTTTAAAAATCGAGATAACCCCGAATTTTGTATCTTCAAATGGGCCTTTTTGATTTACCACGTTCAGTATTAGCAAAAATATTGCCGTAAAGCTACAATTCACTCGAAACCTAACCAGATAAGTCCATTATTCAAATTTTCTTCCCGGAATAACCGGATAAGTCCATCATTTTTTTCGTTTATCGTAATGATCATTTATTTTATCTATTCAAATTAAATGTGAATATGATGGCTATGTACATTTATCTGTTTATTTAAAAAATTCCTATACACTTTCAAATTATAAACATTTTAAAATTTTACAGTATTAGTTGGAATTAATTATATTTTACAAGGAGACCACGAGGCCTTTGGGAGCCAGATTTTGATGAAACTTTGGAAAATTATTCTTTATCAAAAATAAAAATACTCGTGTTTATTATCATAACATATCTAATATGTTGAAAATTCAAATTGCTCATTAAATCAAAATAACTCTAGAAATAATATGTTTACCATAATTTGAACCTTACCAATAGAAAGCTGAAATGAAATCCTTCTATTTGAAAAAAAATATAAATTTTACTTTAACTTTTTTTCAAATAAAAGTAACATTCAAATTAAGGTAAACAAATTATTTCGAGAGTTATTTTGGTTTGAGGAGAGACTTGATTATTTAAAGATATTAGATATAACCCCGAAATACGAGTATTTTTATTTTTCATAAAAATTGTTTTCCCAAAGTTTCATAAAAAACGGACTTCCAGAGACCTCGTGGGGGTGGGGGGTCAATATTTAGACGACTCCCTTGTAAATTGAAGTCAACTATAGACGTTCTCCATACCGACATAAACTACTGCGATTGTGCAAAATTTCTAAATTCTATATTATGAAAATCATATTTTCTAAGATCTAAATCGATGTTTTCCAAAATAATCGATAAACTATCCGATTCTACATAACTTCTTTGAAATATAAGACCTTGTAAACGTAGATATGGTTATTAGAATCGGAGATATCTTAAAAAAAATGCGTGAAAATGGTGAAAAGTAAGGTTATTTGCAGTCTATTTGCTATAACTTTTCTTCAAATTATTTTTTTTAGTTCCGCAAAAACAGTCGTATTTTTTATTAAAATACGAATAATTTGATATCTGGTAAGTAACGATATCATGTTTATTAACTTTGTTATAAATTTTTAAACGATTAAATTGTTAATAACTTTTTTCCTGGTCATTTTTCAAACTTCTGAGTTGAAGATTCGTATTCAGAAAAAAATACGTAAAAGAACCTACTCCGAAGTGTGGCCATCAATTGGCCACGAATAGGTACTTTGCGCCTAGAGTATAGTAGCTTACCTACAGCTACAGAATCTAGAGAAGTACCTACCAGGTAATATCTGTAATGATAATGAAAACTGGCCAGTAAATCACGAAAATTATTTGTCTTCTTATTTTTCAATTTAATTTAGTAAAACTAAGACTTGTTATCATATTATAATTTAATAAACTTGTAAAAAAGAACGTACTGAATTTTCCAAAACGAGTGAAAAGCCCTGCGTACTCTATTCTAATTCTCAGCCATACATTTTATCACTAGCTCACATCGTCTAAATACACGCCGCTCGCTGACTGCAGGAAAATCACGAGTTCGCGATGCATATAAATTTCCCTGACGACGCTGAAAATACAACCACAGGGCAGCAGCGGTTAACCTCAGCCGCTCCGCTACGACTCGTCTACCTGCATGCCCACACACGTATACTCGCGTCTAGCTGCTGAGACTCTAGCTAGAGTTTAATTGAATTCACACGTCATCGTAAGTTAATCCAGCATCGATAGAGTCGACAATCTAGGAGAGAGGGAGAGAGGGAGAGACGCATTTTACGTTATTGTTGTAGCTCAGTTAGCGCCGTTAAACCAACTTTTAGTACCGATCACCTTGGCCATTGAGACGTACCGCGTAATAAAACGGGGCTTTCAACTCGTAAAAGATTGTGACTCTCGCACTCCAGGCTCACACATTATACTTATTGAGAACGCGGAACGGGTGTAGCCAGTATCGCCTTTTGCCGATCGTTATGGCTCCCCGGAATTGCAGCTAGCCCTCAAAATGACAAGCTTTCCGCGTACGCGTCGCCTTACTTTATTTATATAAGAGTATCGCCCTTCCCTTACAGGCGATCCTGCGTTATTGTCTCGCGGGCCCTTTTCTTAATCTGCCTTTTACGAGTTCATTAGGTTAATTTAATTTTCTTTATTTTACACAAAATTGAGGGGAATGCCAGGATTCATAAAAAAATTTCATGGTGATCGTTAAGAAAAATTTATAAGTCGTTAAATCTGCGGCAATGATTAAGTTAACGGTCATTAGAGCAGCGTTTAATAATATTTAATAACAAGGGCACCGTCAACTTTTAAAAATCGTTCCCAGACACCATAAATTTTATTTTACGATTTATTAATTATTTCAAAAGTTACTGTTATTATCATTTAATGATGTTATACAATACGAGCCAAGATAACATTAAATTATACAAGTTGAAATAACAACATGAAACAAGATATTCTATAATTATATGTATAAAAAGTATCTAAAATTAAACCACATAATATTTTCATCAATCATCTATACACACAGTTTTTTTCCATACATATACTATAATTTTCCTAGTATCGCTACCTGGATTGATTAAATATTAAAATATAAACCCATTTATATAACAACTTGGAACAAGAAACTCTATCAACTACCTGTACTTTTTCGTTACTTATATAAGAAGCACTATAGCTCAAACAGCTTGCTCGCATTCAAACCAAACAGAGCGAACTTGGCCAACATAATTGGACAATCCTCTCGCTGCGTCACCTGCGCGGAATATTCCCTTAAGCTTGCAAAAAGGTAAATCAGTCTGGGTTACTATACAAGCCCGGTCTCGAAAAACCAAACTCGCAAACAAAAGGAAGCCGCCGTCGACGCTGCTCGCTCGCCTCGCGTGTATCGAGTTAAATCAGGCTCGTTAAAGGGCCTCGTTAGCTGCCAGGCGCGAGCGCGCGCAACAAAAGTGTTTAAAGGCCTGCGGCTGACTTGGGGCTAATCGGCCATCCTTCACTCTAATCGTTCCCAATCTTCTGCTCTTGCCCCCCGCTCACATTCGAAAGCGGCTGGAATTTTCCAGTGAATTGAGTCGCGGAAAATGAAATCGCCCACGGGATAATCAAGAGTTTTCTCCTACCCGCCCGAGTATATATGCGACGGTGCACTGGACGTCGCGCACTTACGCTAATCGAGTTTCTTGCGAGGGCTACCGGTTGCGGCCTGATTGCACTTTTCTTTTCTTCCTCGATAGCAGGAGCGTTTGGCTTTGGTCTCGGCATGTTGGTGGCTGAGAATTTTGAAGTGTAGTTTCTACGGCTAAAACAATTCAATAAGTATACGGATAATCTTTTAATATAAGTTGTTCGATAGTATGGCAAATTACGTTGAAATCACGAAGGGTTATTGACTTGAAAAAACTCGGCAGGAAGTAACAACAGGTTGATAGTGTATAATTAGCTCGTGTAATCACATACTTCATTTTCTTTGAGCGCCTGTATTCATCCATACAATGGCTTGAGGCAAAGACAAAAAAGTTCAATAGCCGAAAGAATTGTAAAAAAAAAAATAAAAGGCGCGTAAAACATCGAGAGCCCTCTAATCATGCCTCATTTTCCACGCTGCTCACAATGACGAACCGTTTTATTTTATAGTCCGTAAATTACCAGAGGACTTTTTGCTCCCCGCGGCCGATTCCTCTCACACAACTGTACCCCCCACGAGATGCTCAATTAATTTCGCATTCATTCGTGTACGTTTGTGCCTCGCCTATACTTACACAGACACACACACGCACATACGCACATGCACACGCGCGGAAGAACATAAGGCTCTGACGTAAACAATTCTGTCATTCAAGCCGCGCTCGGCTATATTGTGCGTACACATACGTTGAAATTATCGTTTCCGTGATATATACCACCGCGTGGAAAGAACGCCGCGGAGAAAGGAGCGAAATGAGAGGGAGAGAGAACGCGAAGTGAATTTACTGCCACAAACATGGCTTATCAAGAGCGCGCTCGTGAGAGAGAGAGAGAGAGAGAGAGAAAGAGAGAGAGAGAGAGAGAATAACGCGCGCCAACGTTCCCTTTTCACTCGCCACCGCGCGGAGCTCTGATTAATTGATTTTCAGTTCTGGCTCCTTTGGCTTTCTGAAACCAGCCCTGAATGTTTGCGCTGCTTGCGCTGAAACTCGAATCCTTCGTTACAACTGCCACGCAGCGGGTATCGGATACTCTCCCGACACCTTTTCAGATTCAGATTATTATCGATGTTCATATAATTAATGCATTCCTGTGGTATAAGTGATAACCATGAATAGCCTACATAGGCCAGTCAAATTAGCTTATTTTTGCCTGTTTTTCGACTTAATTCATACCCGACTTTTTCAACCAGTTTCTGTTCGGGAGGGACATAGATAACAATAATCCGGTGAATGGGTAGAAAAATTTTTAGGGCGTCATAGTTTAATTAACAATTAAACCATTGAAAAATCATGTTTTTTACCATAGAAACGAAACTATTGGCTTTAGAGAAAAAGTTTGAAACAAAGTTTGTAGAGAATAAAAAGACCTACAAAATGCGATTTTCAGATTTAAATTTG
>JAYJLV010099248.1:0-12235 GCA_036873485.1 Torymus texanus | reverse complement strand
TATATATATCGTTTGTGATAATAGAAGGTTGCAAAAGACGCGTTGATGTCAGCTTAAAGACAGCTTTGTCGGGAATATAAATGGACGATAACTAGGTGGAACAGGGATTGTAGGACAACTGTGGCCATTAGTATTTTTGCAGAAACGCTGGTTAGCAAAAGTTACGTTGTAAGGATTAAAAGGATTATCAAAGCACCTTTGGGATTCGTTATTAATTCAAATCCTTGCGAGATGGAAGGAAGGATTTGTTATATGTATACATATGTGTAGCAAAAGCTCGTATTGTGCAGGAAGTAGAAACAAGCTTTACCACGTGAATGAAGCATTACATGGAATAAATCCACGGTAGTTTTCCAAGAAAACCGCAAAGAAGATGAACCACGAAGGGAAGAGCTAAAATAACAAGCATAGTTACAGAAGGGAAGGAAAACGAAAAGGTAACGGTGGTAAAGGTGGAACTTTGTCGTTGTCACCGAATTCACCTGGTTAGAGCGAATTTATTTGATTTTGTGTTATGTTATGTTTATTCATTATTGTACATAATTAGAGGTAGACGGTCGAATAGAATTTACGTAGTATTCCAGTGTCGTAACATTATTGCTCAAGCGAAATGCTGCAATTCTAAAAGACATATATATATTTACGGTAATTCATTCTAAAATGAAATATATTCTTATATCTACCTTATTTGACGGGCCATATCTGACGACACACACCGCGACCGTAAAAAAGAAACTACATCCTATACTACGTTATAACCCTCACTACCACGTGGTGCCAGCTTTACTCTCTCCCCTCCTCGACGCTATTCATCAACGAGCGACATCATCTGCTGAGGCGCGCGTGCGACGCCGGCGGCGCCGTTTGTTCTCGTACGCTGCCATACAGTCAACACTTATCAAACTTCACTCCGCGCACGCGTCTCTTAATTAGATTTCTGCTTTATCTTGAATTTACGGCGATGTTTATGTTACGCGTTCGCGCGTATGCGCGCGTAAAAAGAAAAGGCTTAGACGCCCTATAGTCCTGTGTGTAGTAGACGTCAACATGTATAATACACAAAGAGTAACATACACAAGAGAAACGCAAGCCTACGTGGTTACAAACTTATGTGGTATGCCTACCGAGCAGAAATCGCCTGAGTGAAGTAAATTAGGAATGGGAGTTGATTATGTTTAGGGATGGAGAAGAGAAGGGAAAAAAGTTGACAAAGAGGAAATGATTTTGTGAATTTTGTACGCGCTCACGTAACTCGTAGGGAAGTGTTTGGAGAAATGATTTGCACGTGTTTGCTAAGTTAATAATAAGAGATTGAGTTGGGAAAGGGAGAAAGAAGAAAAAAGTGAGAAAGGTAGGCTGTGCGTTGCGATATAAATTTTTCAGAACTGACGTGTTGCAGGTTTTAGCGCGAGCATAGGAGCTAATTATTTTCTAAATTAATTTATCAGCGAATTAGGGCTGACTTATTGCGAAAGGTGTGCGTTTTCAGAGAGATTAAACGCTTCCAGGGACATTCCGGAATCTCCGTTGTATTTTACATTAAAGAATTGTAATTATAGGTCATAATGGTTGGCAATTTAATTACATTTTTAATCCAGATTTAATTAAATCCCCCGTAATTTTGCTATATTACCATTCATTCGAGAAACAAAGTTTAGTACGAAAAATCATGCAAAATCAGAGAAATAGTGGTTCAAAGAAAATATTTTCTTCCTAGAAATGAACGGTACGAATCGTCCTCTTCTCTGGGATTCAAAACAGCTAGCAATTCTTCAAAATTGCATTCCTCTATTTCTGTTCCCTTTCTCCATCCCACTTTCTACCTTCACCGCCCACTATATAGGATCACGGCAAACCGCGTTACAACAACAGTAGACTCGTGCCATATTTCTCCGGGGTCACTTATCTCACTCTCACTCTTTCTTTATTTCTTCCTTTCTTTCTTTCTTTCTCTCTCGTGTAAACGTTAAATGAATCAACAATAGCGCCACTTTTTCCGTGCAAAAAGGCCGCTCAGCGCTTCGAATCAATTCGAGCGGCTTGTGAAAGCCAGTGAGGAAAAAGAGCGGACGCGCAACAAGGTGTGATTGATGCGCAAACGGTAGAGTGCTTGAATTTTCTCTCTGCGCGAAGCTTATGTTTTCTGCCTTCGGCACTCATGAATCACTCCCCGCTGTGCTGTTTAAGAAGAGAGCCAAAGAGAGTGAGAGAGAATTATAAGAAAGAGAGAGGGTGAGAGAAAGAGAGAGAGACTTTGCAGCTGTTAAAAAGCAATTTATACGGCAAGCGATATATATAGTTGATAACGATGGATCTTCTTAGGTTATAAGGAAAATGGATAAAGAGAGGAGTTTGATTTTGAAATGCGCTTTTAGTAGCGGATAACTATTCCTTGTATTTGTGCGAACGATTGTTTTTATTATTATTATTAGGTTTTGCAGTTCCGCAGAATAGAAGGTGTGGAATTAATTTAGGGTAGTTTTTGGTAGGTGTGGAGAATTAATTGAATAATAGACGGAAATGTGAAAATCATGCTATTTGATTCTGCGAAGAACAGGGTTTCGCGTATATGTTTCACCGCACCGTGACTTCTTCTACTTAATAGTAGCCGAATACGCCGTTCGTGTTAATTTTAGCCGTTCCGTGTTTTTAAGATATTAGAGTACCAGGAATTTCAAGCATTATTAATAGCGTACGGGGAAACGATTAACGTATGTTTATTCAAATTGTACACTTTGTCAACATGTCATTTCCTTAATTTATCAATAATCGTCGCTTAGCATTACATTACTTCTTCTTCTTTTTCTTTTTTATTGGCTATGTCTTCTAGGCTGATGCCATTCTGACTTATAAGCCATGATCACAATTGTATGTCTTCTAGTGCTAATATTATGATATTCAATAATTAAAGCGGTAAAATTGAATTTTATCGCCTTTACTTCCTTTCTTCACCGCTCCGGAGTGTAGAAAGGAAAGAAAAAGAAGCATTACATTACAACTGACACTTCTATATATTGATCTTGAGTACAGCGAAAATATTAACAGCCAAAAGTCTTTTTTCCTAAAAGTACCTCGTGGTGACTATCCAAAATAATCCAGCACCTTTCTTGTACTCCCCTCACTCATCAATACCTTCACCGCGTTCAGACAAATCCTCAGATTGAGAAACGTTCTCACGTGTCATCCCTCTCTCACTCGATAAACCGTATATATAAATCCCTGTACGCGTCAACACCAATAGTTTGGTCCGATATCGCGCCTTGTTTTTTTTTCCTCTTGTTCGTCGCAGAACACGCACACACGCGTGCGCACGCAATCATAGAGTATGGAAGAGGTGTGACGAAAAAGAGAGTGAGAGAGAGAAAGAGGCACGTGACGCACGTGGTGTCTCTTTCTCGTTTTTGTCGACGGCAATTTTGTTTTCATCCAGCCTCGTCCCTGACCAATTACATTATCGCTATCTGTCACCTCTCAAGAGAGACTACGTCTGGTGGCCGAGGATATTTCTTGTTTAAGGTGTTTTTTTTTTTTCGTCGGAGGAGGGAAAGAGGATGAGTGAGTGACGCTGTCCAGGTTGTAGACGAGTGAGTTTTTAGGGAGATAATAGGTTGTTTATTTCATTTTATGTCATGTTAAGAAATATACTATGTAATTTACGAATTATTTGTCAAAAATAAGCGTTTTTCAAAATAAAATTATGAATATCTGTAAGAAGTGTTATTACTTCTTTATTAATTATTTCACGCACGAAACACAGCAACATAGCAACTTACAACTTTCATCGGCTGTTACCTACAGTCTGTTACCCTCCCGAGACTGCATAAATTCGCAAAAGTACTTAAAATTCCGCTTCTCCAAGCCCGCGCCTCGCCATATTGAATTTGATAATTTTAACTACATACGATAACCAGCGACCTGAAAAATAACCTCTGCAACGGCAGTACATTTTCACGTAAATTCAGTAGAAAGAAAATTGTACGCTTCAAAGGGTTAATTGCACCTTAGCTTTTCGAGCACCTACTTTTCCTTCCTTCTTTCTGTATTTTTCAGCGCGTGAAGTATATAACACGTTCAAGTAAGCCCACGGACAAAAAAATTCAATTGGAATCAAAAAATTTCTTAAAAATTACTTTTCCCATGGTATGACAGCGCCACTGTCGTCCATTTCTATCCGCTTCTTGCAGCTCGGCCCTTCATATTTCAAAGTAAAATGTCGCCCCCTCGAGAATAGAATTTCAGCTTTTCCGAGAGTGAAATGACGTCTGACGGCATCGCTTTCATTACCACGGAACCTACGACGTTTCTCTTTAATAAGAATTAAACTACGTCATATTTCAATGTTGCTGAATACACTATACTCGCAGTTTGATATCATTTTGCCAGTCAGTTGTATTAAGCTAAAACATATTCTATATAAAAGGTTTACATCATAACTATCTTGACCCATTTAGAAAGACAGGAGTAAATAAGTTTCAAATCTACAATAATATAATCATTTGGAAATTTCCCAGAATTTTAACACAACTGATTTCTAATGCAATTTCTTCCATACAAATAATCATTTATACTCCTACAATAAATTTTTTTGTTCAGTAGATCATTAAATAGAAAGATTAGAGCTAAAATTAGCTACCCAGCGTATACCAATAAAAATCTCAGCTCAAAAGAGAGCTGTACAACCGCGCTCCTCGTCGAAATCACTTTCCAAAAAAAGACAAGCAGGTAATCTTTTAAAGACGGAACAAAAGACACCATCTTTCACTCACGGACAAATTGATTTCCTCCTCACCTGATCCCTCTCACTCTCTGAAAAAAACCAGCGTGTAAATTCCCGGTCTTTCCCCTCGACATTTAGCAATGTAGTAACTTGCGCCACGTGGTATATATAAGCCTCCACCAAGCGATCATTGCACGCGCTTCGCGCACGTGTGAACTTTCCTCTCTGGGGAGGTAATGCATGATGCCTCCCACCCCCCATCCCTTCCTTCTTCTTCCCCTTTCGATATGAACGTGCGCGCGTGTGTTCAGAGGAATTTTCTCTGCGATGAAGAAAGACGTGGGCGAAAGGAGGAGCCTTTTCGCTACTCTGAATTCTCGATTACTGCTGCTGCGGTGGAGAGACGACGAGGCGAAAAAGTTTCAGAAGGAGTATGCGGTACCCGGTCGATGGTATAGAGGAAGAAGAACGAAGGAAAGAACGAGATAGAGAGAGAGAGTTTGCAACTTTTTACTAGTGTGCGAGAGATATTCTTGGACGGGTATCATCTGCATTTTTAAAGATGCTTCCGAGGTTTTTTTCTTCCACGGTTTTACGCGTCCGCGCGTGGAGGTTGTTGGTTCACTTTAAGGGTGAAAAAGCGATCTGCAGTTTTCTTCTGGAACTTGTTGTTTGATAACCGAGCACTTGGGTGCTTTTAATTTTTTTAAGCTTCTTGACAATTAAGGAGAATCCATACTATCGTATAAAAATTGAATGATCTGGGGGAAGTTGTTTAAATTATTGGTTGGATTATTATTTTTTAATTACTTTTATGAATTAATTTTAGATTTTTATGCAAGAAAGTTATTTGAGAATATAAATCAACTGTCGTTTATACGATTTATGTGATATCGTTGAATCCCTACGTAAATTATTGTAGCTGATGTTTTATTATATCTTAATTTGGTACTTAATAGATCTCCGCGGATGGCATAAGTTTTGTAGCACATCGAAAACATGTGATGAACATATTTTTTAGTCCTGTATATAAATCTTAATATCTAGAAAAACAAGACGATCCTTGACGGATTATCTAAACAAAATAGTATATTAGTTACTTATAATTATACTAATCGTTAATTATTAGACAAACTAAAATAGACTTTTTGAGCTCGTTTATAATAATATTTAGTTTTACAAGAAATACATTGTTTCATTTTGAATTATACTAAACTGCAAAGAGAATTTATGAATTCAGCCAAGCATGAATTTTTTCGTCAAAGATTAACCATTATATTAAAATTTCAAACAAAAACCTGTTAAATGAACTAAGAAAAAAGACAGAATCTCGAAATAAATTCTCAATGCTGAATTATTTCAACATAAAGTCAGGTTTTTATAGTAATGATTACAAGAATTATGTGTCTGTGGAGAAATACAAAATTCCTTGAAAAGATTATTTCACCATTGCATAAATCAAAACTATTAATTACACATTTCGTACCAACACACTAAAATCCTTTTCTCATTCCACAACTATCCAAGAAACCATCGAGATCTGACCAAAATCTCAATTGACCACTGAGCAATTGGTTCACGAACGAATTAGCGTCTTGCTAAATGCGCTCGCCTTTACCCGTAATCCTGATTTCTCCAAATACAACCCTTGCAAAACGCCGTGTCAACTGTGGAATCACATTGCGAGGTGGGATTTATACATGCGCGCGTGGCAATCGACTGCCAAAGATTACAACAACACGTACGCCTGAGGCTATATGTGTAGGTGTTATTCTGTTTTCGCACACGAGTGGGAAGTTTTTTTTTCATTATATTACAACGCCTTTTCAACACGTGACAATATGTCGAGGTGGGTGTGCGTAAATTTCTTCTGTAGTTGCCATGGGATGACGATTTTGCGAGAAAACAGGACGAATTATTTTTAGATTATTTCTGGAGGATGACAGCATTTTAATATAGTATTACGTCAAAGGGTAACAGACGCTTTGTGCCACTGCATATTTTATTTTTACACCTTCGCTCGTTGCACGTGTCGTCGTGAAATTGGATGTTTGTTCGAAATATTTTTAAAATTCAGTTTTAAATCTTTATAAAAGCTTTCATTAATCCATATAAACTTTTTCATATCGTAAATTTTCCACAAAGACATTCAATTAAATGATTGCATTCGTTAATAAACATCAGTTATTATATTTATAGGATTAATATTGACTCGTAGTAAATGAAACTCCAATTTACACACTCTGTCATATCGACTAACTTCAACACAATTAAACAAATATTAATGTACGCAAAATTAAATCACGTTCGACAGTGTGTGTGTGTGTGTGTGTGTGTGTGTGTGTGTGTGTGTGTGTGTGTGTATATATATATATATATATAGACTCACTCATAAAAAAAAAGAATACAACTCTAAATCACTTTTTCATTCAATTCCCTAACTTTCAATAAATAGCAGGAAAAATCAGTAGCCGACGGCCCGTTAAAATTAAAACCAAACGAAACAGGTTCGCGTATACTATCCACACGCACAATCGCTCGTCGGTGTCAAATTGTTTCAATCAACGATTTATTTACTTTATTTTCCCTTCCCCCCCTTCTACCTTCCAATTATCTCACGATCATAAGCATTCGCCGAAGCACACAAGTGCCAATTTGTAGGGAACGCAATCGCTTACACACTGTTTTAAATTTAATTAAAAATAAAAAAGCGCAGATACGCAACGACGCAATGCTGAATGAGTGGCATGATGTAGATATATGAAGTAATTAATTGAGAGTCGCTCTATCAAAATAATTGAGAGAAAGACAAAGAGAGAGAGAGAGAAAGAGAGAGAAAGTAGTAGTAGAACGGTTCGGTTTAATGTTTCAGGGTAAATCCACATCGGGAAATAGATGTTTATTTTTAGGTTCCCGTGATTTTTCGACTATCGTTTGTTAAATTTATTTTCAGCCGATTCCAGCTATAAATAGCTCGACGATAGATATTCTGACGCTTTTGTAATGAAAACGTGTATGAGCGACAAAATTCAAGCAAATTATTGGGATACCTTAATCTAGCTGATGATGCAGGAGTTTGTTAAACTTTTGAGGGAGGGAACGCTGAAATGTTTTAAAAAGCAATTGAGAAATACCTTTGATATTACATAGAAATGGAATTTACGAAGACAATTAAAAATTATCCAAGCGAAAGGGCTTATACAACACAGTCGACGGGAAATTAATTATATATTACACCGAAGAGCGACAGCCAGGGGTCATGACATAATTTTAAAACACAATTTAAAAGGTATTTTACGCGCTGGAATTTGTTTGACAAAAGTGCGAATGAAAAATGTGCGTACGAAAGTGAGCGAGGTAAGCAAATTGTATTTTACGCAAGTCCGCGTGAATACAACAAATGACACCATTAAATGTTCATTACGTTTACTATACTTGAAACTTATTTAATGCAATTTTTCTTTGATCATTGGCGGATATATAAATCAAGCTTCGTTATTCCGGTTTTCAACATAACAATTAATTTGTACACGGAAAGCTGGAGGTATTATATATGGATTGTAGAAAACGACGCTTAATACTATATATATATGTGTGTGTGTGTGTGTGTGTGTGTGTGTGTGTACGAGTACTTTCTGTGAATGGATGACAAAGTGCGCAGCGATAATTATGCGAAATTAACTTCTACTGGGAAACATTTATGTATAGGGCGTAATATATCGATAATGCACAGGAGAGATATTTTATCGCGTATTAATTATCATCAATTGGCGGATTCAGCTCCGGACGGTTAAGTGTTCATTGAAATTCTATTTTCATTTTAATGATGTATAACCGCTGCTATAAATTATGAAACTGTCTACTCGTCACGATAAATGTTTAATATTTTAACGGTTATCTCGGAAAATAAATTAACATCGCATAATGAAGCTGCAGATAAAAATATTAGTATACGTATTATACTAAAAAAATTATTTATCAACATAAAAGCAATGTAAAAATTATTTATTTATTATGCAGAGTAAGAAAATATATTACATTGTACAATAGTAACCTTGCAAAGGAAAATAAATTCTCTGTTTGCAGGGTTAAAGTGCGTAATCTTAAATCTAAACGTAAAACTAAATAAATTTCTTATATCTAAACTTGAAACTAAATCAAACATCTTTAATTTTTTAACATCACAATAAAATTTCACAATAAGAGTATAATATGTATATTAAATGTTTAATGCATTTATAATAATTATATTTAGTCTTGATTTCCTATAATAAATTACAGGATCAAAATCAGGTATATAAGTGTTCTTTTTTTCATTTACATGTATCTGTTCAAGGAATATTTTCGACAATCCATTTTTCTCATCTTATTGATATACTTTTTCTTTTGCTTATTTCTAGAATTTTGAGCTCATTAAGCTTATCAATTTGAAATTTAAAAAATTAGGTTACTATCGTATTATTCCAGAATCGTAACAATAGTTTTAAAACGTAGCGATATTATTACAACATTATGTCAATATTTCAACAAGGTTCATTTGATATTTGCAAAATAACCATTCACTTTACCTATCCGACTCCGCTCAATTTCCAATCAACCCTTTAAACGGCCGCACCGTTGCACCGTTATCTCTTTCATCCTTTCACCCACACCACATACACACACACACATACCCGAGCAGACACACGCATACAAACGCTAACCAAACTGACTGTAAAAACGCGTCCAATCGCCTGTTGGACTTTCGTTTTGGCGCCATACAGCAGCCACGATCCCGGACACGTCCATTATCGTGGACACGGATAATACCACTCTCTCTCTCTCTCTCTCCCTCGCTGCACACAGCTGATTGATTTACAGACCTTATCTGAGTCATGCAGCGCACTCGCCATTTCAGATTACGTCCGTGTGGAATCGCATTTAACAACTTGATCCCTATGCGCGCACGCGCGAGCGTTGCTCATTGAATTTTCGTTTTAGCTCGGAATGACGCGCACAGGACTACTACACTGCTACGAAGCATGTATGAGTGTGTGTATATATACACACACACACACATACACACGATGACTTATCGAGGTTTGCAGATTGCTTCTTGTGGCAGCTGGTTAAATTTTGTTTGGCGTGATTTATAGAGAGAAAGAAAGAAAGAGGGAAGTAGTAGGTTTTGGTAGGATTGGGGTTACGATAATATATACATTTTTGAATTTCAAATATTTTATTCATTGTGCTTCATATATTTCAAATGTTCATATTCGTTGACAGTATTCAATTGAGTTTGTTATTATTATGGTCAGAACGATTTTCTGATTATACTTTTCAAAATGTCAGATTTATACAATATTTTTATTTCTCATTTTCAACAGTCAATTATACATTTTAAAATTTTTACTTTCCGAGAAAATGACTGAAAATTAAACGTCACGAGGAAGTTTATATTCGGAAAAATCACTTTCAGCGAAAGTTTAAATCTTCACTTGATTGTCAAGAGTTTACATTTATAAATATTTATGCGAATATCGGAATCCATTGCAGTCTTTCTACATCGATAAGCTAATAGCCAATTTGAAATTCAATTGTAAAGGATGTACCGGTATATTCGCTTATGATCTCGTCATATTTTACTTTGAAAATTGAAAAAAATGTATAAAATTATATTGGTCACGTTTCTCTTGCTCATTAAAAATATAATGTTATTTTCCTTGAATATAATGGATAATCTCTACTCATTATTTTTAATAAATTCATTAAAATTAAATCGCAAATCCGATTTTCTTTAATATTCCATTTATACTTTTAAACGTCGTATATTACAACTTTTATCGTGTCCACGTAACTCATTCATATCGTCACACGCGCAGTCACCATTATAAACGCACCATGACGGAAAAAAACATAAATCGCGCGTATCGTAAACTACAATACCAAAGTTGAAAAAGACGCATATAGCATCATCCCACTTATGACACGTAAAAAGTCATGCGTCGAGAAAAACGTGGTAGTCTACCGCCTCGCGAATTAAATTTTCCTCTGCTCGGAAGAAGAAGAAAATGAAAAAATGGACGGCGTGGAGAAGTGCATTTACATCAGCGTTCGCGCGCGCGGGCAATAAAGCTCCTTATTTCTCTTCATCCCCGCGACGGCGTTCGCCTTTCTTCTCTCTCTCTCGCTCTCTCACTCTCAGCTTTCTCTCGAAGAAAAGTGGCTATCGGAGAGAGGAAAGATAGAGAAATACGCTTTACAGTATTTTTTACTTAAATTTTCATTATTTCTCTTACGTTTAAGGTAGAAAACGAGAACGCGGTGATAATTTTCCCTTACGATTGTTGTTTTCGGGCTGGGATATTACACAGAAAGAAAAAAAATCGTTGCAATTAACGAATTATACTTTTAAATATTACACGCGACTATTATTTGTAATGAATTCTCCTGCCATTAATACAAAAAATCGATTTTCTTATGGTGAAACTCATATGTCTTAATAATTAAAGAATATGATTTTGTCGTTCCATTTCGCAGACCAAAGAACGTATCTTAATAGTTAATGCACCACGACTTTAATATATAAGAAACAATGTTAAGCGAGTGGTTTTTTTAACTGTTAATTAATTTCTTTAACTATAAACAAATATTCGTTTGTCCATCACCAAATGTCGATTCGTTAATAGTTAATAACATTCCTTTAATATAAAGATCTCTTTTTCTGTGTATATATACGCGCACGCAATGCAGCTGCGTGTTTCTATATTATACGGGAAAACTCCTTTTTCCGCAAAGTATATATATTTTTTTACGGTCTGACCTCAACATATGTATAGAATATAGTTTCATGCGTCGTATGTTAAGCGAACTTAGAAAACTCGTCTCGCTTCGTTCGTCATCTTTCTCTCTCTCTCTTTCTCTCTCGTGTGTCCAGGAACTTTCATGAATTATTCATCGTAGAACGACGAAATGATAAAACATTCGTAAACGAGTACAGTGCGGTAAAACACCAACGTTCTCTCTCTCTCACACATACAAGCAGAATGGAAAAACGTATCGCACGCTATTTAATTTCAACCGTATCATCGATCACTGCATCTGACAGTCGCACATGTGCTGCTTTTCTTCCGCATAAAGCTTCAACGTCTGTGTGGTAGTAAAAAAAAGGCCTTAGACACTCTTACCCTTCATAATCACCACTTGCATTTTCTTTCTCCACGCGGCAGCGTAAAAAGACACGCGCGTTCGCAGAGCTCTCTCTTTCTCTCTCTCTCTCTCTCTCTCTCTCTCTCTCTGTCTCTGATTACACTGGTGATTTTTCACTCGCTCGTGAACGCGCACGCGCGCGCGCGCTCTCTTGAAATCGCGATCTTTCTTGCTCGAGAGAACCTTTCTTATATTCCGGTTTACGACCGTCTGCCGCGGGCAGCGTTCGGTGGTAGCCGCCTGCATCTGGACGTTAGTTCTATTTTATCTCTTTTTCTCTCTTACTCTGCGTTCTGTAAATCCGATAGTACATATATGTACGTATATACA
>JAYJLV010099237.1:0-12239 GCA_036873485.1 Torymus texanus | reverse complement strand
TGAAACAAAGTGAATATATTTTGAAAGAGCATGTTAGTACTAAACCCTATTCGGCAATTCATAGCTTCATTTCCTATTATTTTGACAAGAAAGACGCTAAATCAACATTGAAGATGCTACGATCGACGAACGAAGGCTAGATGGGTTTACGAATTAGAACTATCTAATCAAAGTAGAACCTATAAGAAAATTGTAAAAGACAAATGTCTTTACTCATCTTGTGAAATGAAAAACCTACGATCTAATAATAATTCATTTGCAGTGACAAAAGATGGAGTTTTTATCCGTTTAATCAAATTCATTATTGACGTACCATCAAAAAAGGAATATACTCTCTGTAACGAAATACATACAGAAAATTTCTTTCAAGACTTGACCGTTGTAAAAAAAATTATAAATATTTCTACAGAAATCCAGATAATAGAAACGAAAACATAGACCGAATCTGCATTTTTATCAATACTAAAGATCATGAATATATTTCGTCTGTACCGAATGTATACATATATTAAAATTAAAATATAAACCACAATTAAAAAAAAAATTGTTCAAAAATCAATGTTCATGTGTAATAAAAGTACATTTTTATATTCAGTTTCAGAAAATTTCATTAACAACCCCTTTTATTTGAACATATTATTACTATATAGAATAAGTATATTTTTTATTTGTTCAATTATTTAATTATTATTTAGTACAAACAATCATTTAACAATGATGTTACAAAATTCCTCATATTTTATATTATTTTCCTATCGATTATAAAAACGACGTGGCTTTTAGAAAACCATATAGTTTATGAAAAATTGAGACAAAACGCTATGTGGTTAAACCATCTAGTAAACTATATGGTTTTAGCAGGTGGTAAAACTATGTAGTAAAACCATATAGTTATTTTCAACACGCGTGGTATGCGAAAAAACTATTAAATTAATAACAGTATTGTAAGGTGGGGCGAGGGGAGTACCGAGGGGGGGGGGCTGTGGAGGGCTGTGGGGTGGCGAGGGGGAAGCGAGGGGGGCTGCGACTGACTTTTTTTTAAAATGTCTATATAATATAGGAAGGTATATATATATATAGGGTGTTTCATTTTAATCCATCCACGCAGGTATAACATCTGTAAAAATGTATGATATCAAAAAATGACTTGTACAAAAGTTGAAGGGGATTTTCAAAGTCATTTGAAGGTTACAGTGTTTCTTTAATCGGGAACCCCTATTTTTTACCCCGGAATCGGGTAGAGCGGAAAAATTTACGTCTGAAATGACATTTCAAGTTTGCTTTAGTAATCTTGAGAAGGTCGATTCAAGGTCATGTGCTTAAAAAACTTTAAAGTTATTGGTATCATTGGGTGGCCTCCTGTATCCCCTTCAACTTTTGTACAAGTCATTTTTTTATATCATTCGTTTTTACAAAGGTTACCTGCGCCGATGGATTAAAATGAAACACCTTGTATATAGTATCACTTAAGGACTGTCTGCCCGCATATGAAATAAAATAAATATGTGTACCTGTGGTAGATAGGTTGCTCTTGAATTTAAAAATATTCTGAATAAATATTTTTAATGACAAAAACTACTGTTTCTTAATTTTATGAATTTTTATGGTTTTGAGTACATATTACAAGTAACATAATTTAAATTATTTAATTATTTATAGTCATTATACAGTGAAAGATTGAAAATCATATAAGAAACACTCGGTCACAAGCGCGTCGAAGCTTTGATCACGTTTGGGTCCTCTTTAAATATGAGCTAGTTATCGAAAAATTATTGACATACTTAAATAAATCAAAGTGGGAAGTTATTGTTTTTGGAGCCCGAAGATGATTCCTATCTGATCTTGTCTCATTTTTATCACTTAAACAATGTTAAATAGTTAATAAACAAATAGAATCATGCATTTTTATTAAAATTTTCAATTTTAACGCTATATTATCGGCGTCGTAGTGATTTTAAAGTAATTATTGATACAGCATCTAAAAGTACGAAGATTAAGCTTTAAAATGAGTACTTGGATGACTATAAAATTTTCAGAACAAGCCGAGATATGACGTGAACAACAAATAGTAATCATGAAAAACCATACTTGTATTAGTTAAATTGCAATATCTCCGTTTCTAATAAACATTTTTTCAATCTGAAAAATGGAAAAGATTCCTTATTATATAAGGAACATTATTGTATTCTTGAAAAAAACATGTATCTCATTATTTACTTGTTATAACGATTTAAACAATTAAATTGTTAATAACAAATTTCCCGACCATTTTTGGGCCAATCACCCTCGATATTCGTAATCAGCGGATCAAATACATAAGAAAAGCTTTGGTGGAGCTTTGGAACTGAATCGGCTACGGAAACCTACCTGGCGCCCGGACTATACTTGTATCTCTTTTCTTTTATACTTTTAATCCATCTACTATTAAATCACGTTTTTAAATATTATTGCTATCACTAACATAAATGTAAAATATGTAGTGGGTATAATAAAATGGAAACAAAATCCCAACTAGAACCCGAAAAGCCAACATTTTCATGATCAAAAGCGCATGAGTGTACAGATCAGCTTAATCTGAAGTCTGTCCCTGCAATGGTTAATGTGCAAATGGCCGTTAAATTTGAAAAATACGTTTTTTTATTATCAAATCAATTATTTCAGAATGATTCCATAATTATTATTTATGTAATTAAAAGATAATTAAAAATTTTCAAATGTTTTCTATTGTAGGGGTTTTGTACACGAACAATTTTCGACATTAAAAAAACTATAATTATATATACTATTCACGTCTTAAAATCAATGATCATACGTTTGTGTAGTAACAACTGCATGCTTATGTAGTAGCAACTACATGATTCTGTATTACGGATAATTATGTGGTATTTTTTTAATTACACGATTTTGTAGTAACAACTACAGACTCCCTCTTGTAGCAGCTGTATATTTCCAGTAGTAACACTAGTCACGTCTAATTAAACCAATGACCATGCGATTGCTGTAGTAACGTAATAACTATACGTTCCTGCAGTAACAACTACACGTTTCTATAGAAGCAATTACACCTTTTTGTAATAGCAATTACACCTTTTTGTAATAGCAATTACACATTCCTGTACAGCAACTACACGTTCCTATATATTACTGATGCTTGTATTGTGATCTTTTTGCTATAGTTATTCCTGTTGTCCGAATTTACTACTGATATTTTATAGTTACTACGACATATTTATGTTATAGTCATTCTGTAGTATTGTATGTAGTAAAATTTTTGTATTAAAATCTATTGGACGTTTTCGTAAGGAACGACATTTTCGAAAAAAAGGTTTTTAGGTCACGTGTGACGTATGAGAGAAATGGACGCTTTTCCTCTCTCGCAGACTATATTCACTGGACTGAGGGTTCTGCCAATCCCCAACATCGTACGACGCTGCCCGATCGTCTGCTACCACATGTCCAGGTACCCGTGATTCCGTTCACTAGTAATCGCCTTAGTCTCTGACATCACACGCGACTCGTAAGGATTAAGAGAATAGAGTTAAGTAATAATATTTCGAGGTACGACGATTGTAACTTCTTGTAGATTCTTGAATGTTCAATACACGACCATTTAAGGTATGTCTCGATAACTTATTATTTTAAGCTTGTCTTTCCTACATTCAAATATCCCCTCTAATCCAAACTCATCTCATATCAACGAGCCGTCCGAGGTTCAAGTTTGTATGCAGAGGCAAAAGGGCAAACCCGACTATAAGGGGCTAAGTCATCAAGTCAAAGGTAAGGCTATACATTATTCACGGGGATGTACGTCGCTAAATCGCAAAATTATAAAATCAAGGAATAGGAAAAACTGTGTAAAACTTAAGAGCCGTTATGAATAAAAAATACATTAAAATTATAATCTACTTTTATTAGGAGATGCGAAAGACGTACATAAAATTACATGTATATTGGTCGATTAAAGGAAAAATCCGCTTAGATCAGCGAAATAAAATAGAAATATTATTTGAAAATATATCCTCAAAATCACATAAATGTGCCTCTTTATAGCAATTTAAATTATAAACGTAGATAAAAACATAATTTACAGCAATATACGAGACTGTTTTATCTCGCGATAAAAATAAAATAAAAAGACGACTTTCGTGAATAAGTAATTCGAAACATACATACAAATATTCATTAAGCAGTGGAACAGAAAGCAATAGTGCAATTCTTTTCATACAGTTATATATATATAAGGCAACTTGTGCTTACACAAATCTATTCAACATCTATGATATACATATATTTATATCTTATAAGGCCGCAATTTACATAATATAATAAAACTTTATAATAACAATGCACATAAAAATTTCAAATATTGCGTTTTTTTTCTCAATACCATTCGCATATAGTTCGTGCCAATTATGCCATCAGTATTTAAAATAACATATTGGATGTATTTCTTTCATAAGTATTCTGTAAATGCATGACTATAAACGAGTCGTGTTTTTATAGCAATAGGTTGCTAAATTAGAGATCAGTACGGGAATGTATTGGTCAAAAAGCAATTAAACATATTATCTGTAAGTACAAATAGTAAGTACATACGCGTAAAATATATTTTAATACTGTGACAAAAATAAGGAATTTTTACGACAAGTAATTTAAAATTTTTATTTACATATATCTAAAATAATTCTCTCTACCGATTTCATCGTTGTGGAAGGAAGTCTCTTATAAAAATTCATAATTATGTAAATAAAGATGAATTTTCTTCAATACATTTCGACTCGCTTTTATACTTCAACTAATCTCACTACAGTATTTAAAATCATGATTTTTTTACTTGGTAAAAAATGGATAACAGTCTTTGCTGCACCAACGTAAGTACAATTTTATTTATTTTAAGGCACGATCAACTTTTTTGTGGCAAGTAATGTAAAAAATTGTTTTTATTAGGCCACCTTTTCATGTGTAATAAATTTGTCTAAAAGCATGTAAATCCAGTCTTTAAAAATTTTCGAAAATTGTCGATCAGGAAGAAAATTCGTAAATATACGAAATTGATTGATTTTCGTCTTAGCAGTAATGGCATCACAGTTTTTAGAAATTACGAAAGTATTTTCTTTGACATTCGTATTGTAAAAAACTGCCTTTCAAGAAACATGGCACATGATCCATCAGAGCCTGAAAATTTTTCAAAAAATTTGCTGTAGCTTTGACATTTTAAAGATTAAACACTTCACAATCTAAAGATTACAATGATGTCTATCTACAAATCGTAATAAGTTTATAATTGGACAAAAAAGCAACGGTAGCACCAGTAACGAAAATTGTTCAGCACGACAGAAGTAGCTTCTTGATATCTCGCAGTGATACGGCAACTCTGTTATAAATAGTAATACTATGTCGCGGATTCTTTTACGTTATGCTAGCAGGTAAACGTATTTAGGCTTTGAGGAACCTACAATTGAGTCGTAATGACTGTTCTGATTGTTGTTACGGTATGTTTTGTAGGACTCTGAGTTGTCGTTGGCGCCTGTGCTGGATCTGCCACCAACCAGGGACTAATGTCTGATGCAGCTGGTCCATCGCCCTGAAAGTTTAAACATACATTAATTTCGAAATCAAAATTTGCTGTGAACATACTACATGCAAATTATTCTGTTTCCATTGAACATTCGAAACTTCAAGTTTTTAGTAAATTTAGAGAAAAACACTTTAAGCGAATTTTAAAGATGTTGATTTCTTCAGAGACTAATTGATTATAAAAACTTAGGTATCAATTAATTTTATATATTTGTTGCAAAATATTGTAATAAAGCTCATATTGGATATTTAAAAATGAACAAAAGCAAAAAAAATGTAAAAAAAAACTTTAAAAAGCTTGATGGAATGACTATTCTGAAAGAATGCGTATATGTCTATTCATAATGATTACTAAAAATACTATAGCAAGCAAAAAATCCACTAGCTAATAAAATATGCTCCATAAAAAAATAAAATAAAACAACACGACACAATAACTTTGCGCAAGCGGTGACTCTTACTTTATGTGTCAGTGTAGTCGTGGTCGTTTGTATTTCTTCCGTTTTCACAACTTTCGCCACGTTGTTGGCCGTCGTCGCTGCCGAGTCTGTCTTATCTTCCAAAACGACGATAGGCGGTGCCTCCTCCGTCACTGGTGTAACCGGTGGCACTGGTGTAGTCGGTACAGGCGTTGGTGTTGGGCTCAAATCACTGGCAAAAGGATTTAGACCCAGTCCAAAGAATGGATTCGAATCTATAAACGGATTCGTGTTGACTTTCTTCTCCTCGGGAAGTACGATTGGCGTCGTAGGCACCACTGGCATCAACGGTAAGGATTTCGGTTCCTCGGCGAAGATCAATTCATCAATGTTACTGGTAGTAAGCGATGACTCGTCGCCGCTAGTGTTGTTACTTGTAAACGGATTGAAAGGATTTTGTGATCGATTGGCCACTTTTGGCGTGAACGGAGTAGTCTTCTGCTGGATTTTACCCCAGCTATCGAGGGAGAAGTGCGTGACGGTAACAGCATCGTCGACCGGTGAGGGACTCGACGAGGTCCCGGTTACGGACAAAGTGAGTTTGTCGCCACCCTAGATTGCAGAAGAAGCAGAAAAGCGACGACATGTATATAAGGGCATTTACACCTCGAGTTGGATTTTTATTAAAAAAAAAACAAAAAAAAAAAATATAGAAAGAAAGGATCTTCAAAGATAAATACTTTTTTCTATGAAATCTACTGCTTTTTTTAAGAGAACTTTAAATTTAGATATGTATTATGACTGATTTGTGCTCAAGGTGTATACCCAATCCTTAAGCTAGCAACACAAAGCAATAACACAAAAAATCAAAACATCAATTATATTGCGAAAAACGATAAATTGTAATAGCAGTAATATTGACATCGACATTTAAATGACATTTAAAACTCACCACTGAAACAATGGTAGCAGCTTCACCACTGTGCGGCGTCTTATTAGAAGCAACAGGTGCATCAGTCGTTGAAATTGATACCAAATTCGAATTTTTCCCATGCTCTAAAGCCTTTGCTTTTAAAATATTACATTTCAAAGACTCTGGTGGGATAGGTGTGCGTGGAGGCAATGCAGTTGCACCTGCAACTTGGTTATTTGGAATGGGAGTTGATGGTTGACAGGTAACATTTTCGATTGTCAAACTAGTTTTCATTGTCTCTGTCTCCTTTTGACTACTCGATGCAGAAGTTTGATTTCGTGCCTCCAATGGTTGTTGATCTTTAGCCAAAGATTTGAGGAGCGAATCAACCAATGGTGATGGTGTCCCATGAATACTACTTGCATCGGAAGAAGACTTTGTACTGCTGCATCTGCTTGGTTGCCTTTCTATCTGTTCCTCTTCAGCTATTAAAATTGTTATTATTTATAAATTTATAAAATGAGAACAAATTTTACTAATACGTATAACAAAAACATAAAATATTCTTTTACCAGATGATAATTGAGGCGTTTGATCTTGCACTTGACGCTGTCTATCTCGTAAAACATGACTTTGTCGACGTGCATAACGTTGACTTGGTCTTCGTTCGAATTGCACAGTGCGCCGAGCGCGATTCAATTGAGTCGTTTGAAATTCAGTCTTGCCACTGTAACGGAAGCGTGAGCCCATGCGGAATAAGTTTTGCCGGCCGCTAGCACCTTTCACTGGTGCGCGCAGTCTAAAGAAGGCATGATGCTCCACTGCACACTTCCACAAATGCTTACAAGCCTTTTCGTTGATCAATTTAAACACAAATGTGTGCTCCTGCTCCCCCTTACCCTCATCATCCTCCTCAACTACGACTAGAGTCAATTTTTTCTTTTTAAAATCTAAGCGTCCAATTTTAGGCCAGAAAAAAAGCCCAATTTTTTGTGTTCCTTCGAATACTAATATTCCTGTCGGAGTCAAGCCAAGGGAATACTCGCAGGCATCCTTTCCCATCACTATGTGCATGTCCACACCATACATGTCCAGCCATTTAGCTTTACTCAGATATGCAGACTCTGCTTGAGCTGGACTTAGTCCAGAACACTTTTTGTACTCCTCCAGAATTTCCAGCTCCATCTGTTCAGTTTGACCTGGTACAAAGCGAAACTCGGAAACTGTTGCCGCTGTGTGAACTGTGGCATCGTAATCACCGAGTTCAGCTGTATGAATCACAAAATAGATAACAAATTTATAATAGCCTGAGAATCAACATACCAATTATATCAGTAGAAGCTAAAGATAAAAAATTTACATACATTGCAAAGTCAATGCAGCTAGCTGCACTGTAGTTTGATGAGGACAGTGGAGCTTTCCCTCTAAAACATCTTGCTTGAGTTGTAAGAAAAATTGATATCTCGTCAGTTCCTCTCTCAAAGTATTTGGCTCGGATGAATAAAATTTGACTTTTAATCTCAGTGTGTACGGTGGTCCAACTATCAAAAAGAAAACCACATTGTAATTCAATCATTCCACCTCCTTGAATTAAAATAGAAATAAAAACCAAACAATTTCCACTTACTTTTCACCTGTTTCTTTATCGACTTGGTCGGATCAAGCCAATGCTGAACATTATTACTGTCCGTATACTGCAGTCCAAAGTAATCCTTTTCAATCAAATCCAAACTGTAGAACACTTGCTCGTACAAATCGCTGGCCAATGCTTTTTTCTAAAACCAAAAGAAACAAAAAATCCTCACCGTTAACACCTTCCCAATAACATCCTACAAACTCAACAAATCGGAGCACACACTTACCGACAACTCGATGGAGAGATCGGCGCCGTCGAGGAGAATGACACGACACTGGACGATATTTTTGTTACTAAGCAATCGTTGGTTCTTAATCTGCGAGGAGCCCGTCTGGCCGCTGACGCTATGGGCCCGGCGCCTCGATAGGAACCTCAGCATCTTCCTCTTTCTCTTCCTCTCTCTCTCTATCTTTTCTATCCTTTTTCCTCTCTCACCTATACACACGAGCACTCACACATACACATACACTCTCTCTCTCTTCCTCGCACGGGACTCTTCAAGCAGTTGCTCTCAATTCGCCTGTTATCGGGCCCGCGACGACACACCTGGCATTTCACAATCATCCATCCTCATAGCATTGTCGGTGTGTCTAAACTACTCTGCAACTGCCTACACACTACACTGCTATACCGCTGCCGCCACCACTGCTCCGCCCAACAACGCATCGCAGAGGCACACACTTGATAGCTATTCCACGCTAGCTACTTCTATATATATATGTATATATGTGTATATATATTACAGGCTATGCCAGCACTGCCGCCCCCGCGTACGGTTCTGCTGCTGCAGGTGGTCTACGTAGGCCTCCTCCTCAGGAAGAAGCGGATACGCCGCCACGGGCATGACACGAAAATACATACACTGGTACTATGTTTGCTCTTCGCTCTTGCTGCTGCTGGAGCTCTGTCGTATTATCGAGAAACGGTAATATGTAGATGTACAAGATGCGTACGCGTGTGCGCGTCGTCGCGCAGCAGCGAGCGACTCCGCCGTCGAGTGTTCGAGACTGAAGTATAGAGGCAGTGGTGCTTACTGCGCGATGCGATATATGTTGTGTGTGTGTGTGTATATATATATATATATATATATATACACACACACACACACTATGCTGTGTGGCGTAGCGCATGCGCGCCAAGGGTCGAGCGTCCAATGCCAGCCGGTTTTTAGCCGATTCAGCGGCGCCGCCGCCGCCGCGGCCGCTTTCCGTTAATCCATTGCGACGAGAGAGCGAACGCAAGAGAGAAAAGAGAGAGGCGGGTATATAATGCGGCTGGACATTTGGACCACCTATACCTATACCTATACCTATAAAGTTTTGGATCCGCGTATTTCACGGTGGTTGGTAATTGGCAATGGTAACACGTATATCAAGGAAATCGTTTAATAGCTCTATTGAAGTTACTTCAATCTCATTAGAAGTGGGGGTGGGGGGCTGGAACTTTAGCGTTATTACACAATACTCTCTCTTGATCGTCATATGTTTCCTTTGTTATTACGCTTTTCGACCTACTTTTTCGAAAAATTCTACAATCAATGAATCAAGATAATTTATAAAACCCCCAAAATATCAACTTTATAAGTATATTATATCTCTTCCAACTCTCTTTTAAACATCACAATAGCATGATCGCGACCGCACGAAAATCCTGTACATTACAAAAAGTCAACGAACGTCCACTTCGCGCGAGAGTCCACTTTGTACGTTATATATATATATATGCACACACACACGCGTATACACTCGCAGCAGGTAACCCACACATTATACATGTATGTACGTTACACACATAAGTATACCCAAGTGTTGTCCTACCGGTGTGTATGTGTATATATATATATATATATATATAACCTACGTACGTCGTGCCGATAAAAGAGCGCCGAGTTCTTCTCCTCTCACCCACGCTCGGTAAACATTCAAGCCGATCGCGTCATTGTCGTCGTACGGTCGTACACAGACGAGACACATATACATACACACATACACAACTGTGGCAGCGGCGGCGGCGACGGCGGCGGCGTCGCGTTTTTTTCACTCGCACTCGCCAACAGTGTACAAGCATGAGGTAGAAAGAGAGACGGACAGACAGCGCGCACGACGAGGCATCATCAATTATTTTCCAAAGTACCGTTATAATGCGCGCCGCAGTCTCGTTCGTTCTTATACTCACGCTGTATATATTGGCGTGCGATGTATGTATGAATGCATATAGTGTGTACCTATATATATAGACACGGAATGGGAAATGAATTGCGCAATCGGGAAAAGTGAACGTGCTGCAAGCGCGCGCGCGATGCTCTCGATTATAAATTCCGATTTGGGAACTGGGTATATTATGTGTAGGAGAGTCGCGAGGAGAGAGATGGAAAGTGCGGGAAAAGAAACGGATGGATGGATGGATGAATGTGCGTGTGATTTATTGTTGGAGTATGTTAATGGGGTTAATGTAGGGAAATTTGGTAGGTGAATGCGCACGCGCGTTGGGAAATTAACGAGTTTCCTGGGAATCGGTAATGGTCGTGATATAAAGACGGGATACACCGGTAGTACGATGTGTAGTATGATAATAATCAATTATGTAAGTTGAAGTATTGCAATAAATAAATTGTTGAGCTACTATTTTACATTAGAAAAATTGTTCGAGGATATTTCTAAAAAAAAAATTAAGATTATTGATTGTGAGAACATATAGCTCACATTTCTAGTTGGCTTCTGAACGAACTGTTAAAACTGCTTAAATAGGGGACAACTTGGAATATGAGCTGACCATTGCTCGGAGCTCTTCATATACTATTACTAATATCGGAGAGAGTTGCACACTCATGGCCAGCGCGCCTAAAGCCGGTCATCGCACGTTTCTCGCATCTGGTGATATGGAACGAAATCGGACAACTGTGGTTAGATGCATATTATTATATTTCATGCACGATATTTAAAATAAATACTTTAAAAAGTTATATAAGAATTTAGTACTCTAACAAGAATTACAACATTAAAAGTTATAGTTTTAATTTTTCGTCTCTTTTCTACGGAGGACGTAATATTTTTTTTTTAACAATTTTTATTTTATCTTTTAATATTCAGGAATTTTACGCGTCTCTGGAGCGGTAAAACCTCTTTCTGGCTAATCGTCATTCAAAATTGAAAAAAAAAACAACTTTACTCAGTTTTGGCACCTCGATTAGTGTTTATAGTATTGGTCGCGTATTACATATAAGCATAAGTTGTGTGTTGATGCCAACAAAGACATCGTATATTTTTTTCAATTAGTTTAAGTAAATTAAATTAATTTTTAATTTGAATTATTATTAAAGCTAACTTGAGGTAACTCGAAATATTTGGTATCTCCTTCTGTAAATGGGTTGGAAACAAATTATCAGAAAATCTTTAAAGTATACTAAATATGCGACGCTTTAAATGCATAATATTGACTTGTAAGGTGCAAATGTGTAAAATGTGCGTTTTGGCCCGATTAGGCGACACGTTACCTAATTCAGACAATATTAAAAAACTATTATAAATTACCTTATAAGCTGTATAAAAATTTATATATTAAGTATAATAATACCTTATTGCGCCGGCTCGGACGAAAACAATCCCACATGAATATTGGCCACGAAAAGAATCCCGTCTACAAAAGTGCCACGAAAACTATCCCGCATCAATATTAGGCACGAAAAGAATGTCAA
>JAYJLV010099195.1:0-12246 GCA_036873485.1 Torymus texanus | reverse complement strand
AGAGAGAGAGAGAGAGAGAGAGAGAGAGAGAGAGAGAGAGAGAGAGAGAGAGAGAGAGAGAGAGACAGGGAGGGAGTAGACGGAAAAAGCGCCGGCGAGTTTCGACTTTGGTCACGTGGGCGGCGAGTTAAGCGGCCAGGCGAGATGAAAATGCGCGCGACGACGACGACGGCGACGGCGAGAGTCTCGCTGAGGCTAGGTGGGGTGGCTTTTCGCTCAATATCCGCGAGAGCCCGAGAACGAGATCTCCGAGACGAGATAAATATATACGGCTCTCTCTCGCGCTCGCTGCTACTGCTGCTTTTTTCCCTTCGAGCGTGTGCCGGCTTTTAGCCGCCCTCGTTTTAGCCGTGGCTCTATATGTCTACATACGTGTGTTAGGTAGGCGAGGGTGGGTGTTGCTGAATGCAGCAATGAATGGCCAATTATGGATTTACTGCGGAGCATGGCAAAAAGCAAGCGAGACTTTTGTTTTGTCCTCGAGAGCGCAGGCCGCGCGGAATCACAAGGGAGCGCTCCTAAATTTTGGGGAATGCTCGAGTTGTATTTTCTCTGGGCTAGATTGGTATATGGCAGGGATGGAAGAGTTCCCAAGTACTGCATTGAATTTAGCATTAATTAAAAAAATTTATAGTTGAAGCGTCCAAGTGCTTTTGGATTATTAATATGATGATTATTATTGGATTTAACGACAATTATCGGGCCTAAAGTTTTCTTTTAATTTTCGTATTTTAAAAATAGATTGCTATAAAGGAACTTTTAAATTCAGTTGCGCAACAGTGCGATGTCGACGGAGTGTTAAAAATTACCTTCAGATTATTCGTATAATACGTGGTTTAAAGCCGCAAAGGAAAAATTACATTGAAAGACGTTTATCTTTACATTGTGAGCGGTGTAATAATGTATCGTAAAAGATTATAATATACCTCTCACACTTTCTCGCGGTAATTTTTCTAATCACTCGAGATCTCGCTTTCACCGCACGAAGTGAAATAAAAATTAAATGCTTCTGCCTGATGGTCTTCTTAGTATTTTCTAAGCGTATTTAATGCGAACCAAATCCCACCTGGAGCACTGATTATACCTTTTTCCTACATACAACGTCTACACCAAACTATACACATCATTTGCTCATTACTCGCGGTGAAAAACAAAACCGACCAGGTCAATAGTTTTTCACCGCCGATTGCCTATACATGCGCTATATATATGCGCAGGCTCGTCTGCACGCGAGCAGCGATCGGCGCCACGCGCAATTTAGTATATGAGGGTGCGTGGGCTGTGGCATACGATATATGCCTAGCTGTTGCTACCTAGGCGTACGTTCACACGGGACGGCGAACGGAGAATGAAGAGGATAGGCGAGCTCGTGTACCTGCGCGTTTTAAGTGACAAGGGTGTGACTCATCGCCATTTTCGGGGAACTCGCGACGGTCGATGATCGGCTATACGATGTGAAGCGTGTGATCTACAACGTATTTTTCTTCTGTCACGTTTTTTTCACGAGGTAAACGAGCATTTTTTTCGTGTGTGTATTATTTTAATTTTCGACCGGATGAAAATTTTATGCTACGCGCTGTAATGACGTCAATCGGCATTATTTACATTTTCAGCGATGAAAAAGTACGCAGTGTGTAATTTTCATCGAAAATTTTGCTGCGTAAAATATAAAATGTTGATGTTTACAAGATTTTGCATATTTCGCGAGTGAAATATGTTTATTTAGTGACGTGTGAGAGCTCGGCGTAAATTTGTGCTGTAAAAAATTATTTGTTATTGTTGTAATTATGTGAACATTAATTTTTAATACTGCGTTTGCAAAATTGAAAAAAAAAATTGATTTATAAACATTAACAGTAAATGAATAAAACTAATTTGCCACGGTTGGCACTTTTTATTCAATAAGAATACAGTATTTATTGTTTAGAGTGATTTGTACAGTATTTAATCTATTCCATTTTTAAATAAATTTATAACATGATTCGTTTAAAAAGAATAAAAAATAGATGTACTTTATAAATGTCATCCAGAATGAGATGCGGTATTAATTTTAGAACTGAAACAGATATCGGTTTATTTGAAATTTTCATGACTACTTCATGACACTACATATATGGGAGTGATATAAATTTTAAAATAAATATTATGTCTCGAAAATTTTCTATTGGAGAATCAGAATCGTAAATTAATATTTCAATTTTTTCTTCTGGTTTTCAGTATAACACTGATCTTCTAAAATTAACTCTTGATCCTAATGTAAATGTAATCCGCAATTATAATTTAAAATGACTGTTACACTGATCAGTTAAAAAGAATGATATTCTAGAATATTTGAATTCTTAATCAAGGCTCTTCCTCTTCCAACAGAATCCACACCGAATTTTCAAAAAGCCGCCATTTACATGCGCGCACGAGGAAGCCGTGATCATCGTCCGATCTCCGACTCCTCATCATCGCCTCCGAATATCTCACAGGTACATCTACAGCACTATACATTCGTGCTCCCGCGAAGCGTGAAATGTAAAACGCAAAACAAAAACAGCGCTGAATCATCGTGGCGACCTTGCACGTCGCGCGCAACTCGCGCATACTCAGTTCGAAAAAAAAGTACGAACAAACCTCCTATATATACTCAACAATGAAGCTGTGAGTATAATACCCGCTTGCGCTACTTTTATATTACAACGAGAATCTTGGAGGCGAGGGCCAGCGAAAAAAGTGACAGCGGAGGCCCATTACTTACTTTTCAGCAAGCAACACGTGCGCGCGGAGGAAGAAGAAGCGATGCCCGCCTTGCGCAAAGCCTGCGCGTGCGAGAGGAAAAGTTCCATCGAGCCGAGGATGAGCCGCGCGCGCGGGGATAAGCAGCGCGCCAGCGATTCTGTAATAGGACGGGACCCGGGCGGATAAACCGGTTTCGCGGATTTCGAAGGAGCTAATTTCTTCGTCGACGTGAAGCGAAGGAGAGGGAGAGAGAGAAGACCCGGGAGAGTACAAGGCGCAGAAGCGAATTTGATTTTCGATTTCTAAAGGCGAGCTCTCCGCTTCGGCTGAGGTTTCGATGCTCGTTTTAGCCGAGAACTCGATGTGGCACATATAGACGCGCGTTATGTGTGTGGAGAAAAATTCACGATTTCGAGAGTATGTACGATTGAAAGTTTTTTTAATGGGTTTTTGAATTGTTTTGTTGTTTTTGGCGAGTTGAATTCGGAAAACATTATACGTCGCCATTATGATGAAACATGTCGCCGAAAAGCACATTATTGCGAAAGAATAATGCTCGCAATAAATGGATATAATAGGAATGAAATATGAAACGATATAAAAGTTCTTTGTGTGTATACTTTGCAGTCATTTCATTAACGTGAATATTTTGGTTGAAATTTGTATAAAAGCGAAATTGAAATATCATGTGTGTCACTGCGTTCCGGACGTAAATATACTTTTACAGATGCTATTGTATTAATGAGTTGCGAATATATATATGCTTGTTTACATCAACGTTGCCGCCCTAATTTTAAATATCGATATATCCACTTTTATGAAATATATATGTAAAAGCCAGTTTTACGTAAATATTTTGCGGGTGACATAAAAAGTAGCTTTTTAAAAATATGAAAAAATCAATGAATTGTATAAAATTAAATCAATGTAACATTTAATATACTTTGATACGCCAAACACGTAACTATTAGAATTTCATTAAGAAAAATAAAACTTTTATAAACATGTGCTTGAAATTCCACGAAACTTGGAAACTTGAGAATCGCCGATAGGTTTTATTATATTAAAAGTTAATTACTTCATTAAAACCAGGCCTCCACAGTAGCGGCCAACCGCTGCCAGACCATAAAGCAAAAAAGAAAAGTCGACACACACCCACGCGCTCTTACAAAAACTTTATACATGCGGCGGCCTGGCGTACGCGCAATACCATGGAAATCATTAAGAATCCGATAACGTTGAAAATAAAGAAGGGGCGCGAGGGGAAAAACAATAAACCGACGCTCGCATCAGAGGCTCTCGCGGGAGCAGATAACGGAAAAACAGAGACCGTGAGCCGAGGGGAGAGTGGGAGGGAGAAAAATATAACGAAGGTTAGCCCTCGCCTCATCGGCCAAGCGGATCACGGCTCGAATTACGCCCTCTCTCTCTCTTCCTCTCGGGCGAGTATATATCGCCGATAGAATTCCGCGGCGGGAATGTCGGACGCGCGCGCGCGAGAGCGCAAAAATGCGCTTCTAATGATCCCCGTTCGCGTTCTCTCTTATCTCGACTGCAGTCGTAGAATATATATATATATATACACACACACAGGGCTGCTAGCGCTGCTACTGCTGCTGCTGTTGGCAATATAATCTCGGGTTGGGCTGGGGCCGGCCGGTCCGCGGAAGGTTAGGTCGCCGCGTCGCTGCCGCTGCACTGCCGAGTCGACGTCGCATGCGCGCGTGTGACTTGGCTCGCGTACATGCGTGTGCTGCTATCGCGTGCACTGCGAGAGTAATAATACGCCGGTGTGCTGCATGCCATGCCGCGTACACAATATATAAACTATACGCGTCTATGTGTCTGTGTGCGGCTATGCAGCTGTGTGGTGGAGGCATCGTTCGTTATATGCGCACCCGCGCGAAGTCTAAGCAGGAAGGTGCGCTCTAATTCTGGGGTGAGATGGATAATGGATGGATAATGGGATGCGCACAGACGTTGTTTTATTATGATTGATAGGTGTCGATGGGCCGCTTCAGCTGGTTAATGGAAATTAGATCAGCTTTTTCATAGGGGAAGAGCAAGGAGTGTGAAAATATATAGCAATTGCTCGCTCGGAGTTTCTTCATTTTGGAGCGTCCGTTTCTTTGTTAGTACAGAGTTGAGCAATTCATGTTACATCTTGTTTTGGTTTGAATATATAAGTTTTGAATGATATATATTGTGAGATGTGATAAAAAATACATGAAATATGATTGTATAGGAGAGAATTTAATAAAAACGTGCTGCTGAATCGATCCGACATACCGTACTAACGAGTTTATCTTTGTTGAATTGCGTTTCGTTATTTATGTCCCATACTATCGTAAAATCGCTTGTCGCAAATAAATTTAGGTTATTGGGTTATTGAGGAAGAATTGATTTGACCAGATGTATATAGATATCAAACTCGAAACGACAAAGCATGGTTGAATTTAAGATTAGTTTTTTTATTTTTGAACGCGAAAATAAATAAACTTTTTACTGACGCATAAACATCGCAGTTTTTGATGTTTTAATATTTCTAAGTAGTAATATTCTATGTCTTATACTTGAAATTTTAAGCGACTCTTGTATGTATATACATACATGAAACCTTTTCCGTGTGTTATTTTATAACATGTAACATTTTTAGAGTTCAAAATGTCGAAAACAATTTAGGTTTTTCTTTTTATACATACTGCAAAAATTCTTTTGCTCTACTGCATAGGGAAAAATTTTCAATGAAATGAAACAAAAAATACAATAAAGTGAGAAAAAAAAATACATATTTGGAATACCGAAATAAAACACAAATTGTAAAAAAAAATTCTTCCCAACGTTTGTAAACTCTCGGGATAAGATGTATACGTTCGGAGCCAAGAATTTTTTAGCATAGAAATAAGAGGAAACGCTCGGAGGAAACAGGATTAAAAGGAATGGCGCTGCTGGTGATTTTTAAATTAGTATAGGCTTGACTCTGAGCACCGGCAAAGGAGTTTCACTTCGTAACCATCGGGTAAGGAATAAATTGTGTTTCGACACAAGGTGAAAGTTTTTGTTCCGCTTAGATCATTTTAGGGGAAGTCTTCGTTTAGAATTACATTTTGATATTAACCGCAGAAATTCACGAATCGTTATTAACAGCAGCGAAATCGTTTTCCATTGTACGCCGATTTCTCGAGAAATATCAGCAGCGTTTCCATGTATATACCTCTGTACAGTCAAATCAGCGTAAGATTATATCATTCTGATGGTTCCTTCAGCGGGGTCAGCATAAAAATACACCGGGTTGAAAGAAGAAAAAAAAAAAGAAATGTGATGACAGCAAGACGAAGCATTCTAAAACATTTATCGGCGGATAGTAGATCAGTACCGTGCCAAGTTTCATAACTTTCGGACTCTACAGAATCTCGAGTGTCGTGCAAAACTTTTTATTCAGTAAAGGCGTTATACAAAAAGATTACATCATTATTTGATACACCATTCCTAGGAAACTCGGAACAAACAGAAAATCAAAGCGGTTTATATATTTTTTTTATTTGTTCGATTTTTACACTTGAGTTGAGCTAAATGAAATAAGAGAGTAGCTATTCTGATTGATTCTTCGTCTCTTATTTCACAAAAACTAATTCGATATCTCGTTTAGAGTACGTGCAAAAATGTCCGAGGAATGTTGAGAGGAATACGAGCTGAGAAAGCCGATATTTTAGCGAAAAAGGTATCAGTGGGCACTCGTAATCGCGATCAAGTTAAACCTTTTTTTAAAACAATTCGAAGAAGATATTTCGTGAACAGAACGACATAAATCTTTTAATCTTATTAACTAATTATTTGCTTTCAAGCTGCTCCATTCTGGCATTCACCCTGCAAACTGGGTCAATCCAGTTGTGAAAAGGGACGCTCCCAGGTATAAATCAATCTCGAAATTTGCACCATCCGTTCGCTCGCAAGGCGACAGCTAAATCTCGAACAAAAGTACGAGCATCACACGTGTGTGCGTCACAACGATGCTGCCGCTTTCATTAAAAACCAATCCTCCGTGCGCATTGATTCACTCAACTTGCATCTACAATACGTTTACGCGTACCTACACTCATTTCCCACGTGGAGAGAGAGAAAGAGAGAGAGAGAGAGAGAGAGAGAGAGAGAGAGAGAGAGAGAGAGAGAGCGCAAAGTATCGCAAATATAGGCACGGCTATTTTCATTCGAGCGTTATGTGTGCGTGGCGCACTGCGCATGCACGCCTCATTGACTTCTTTACGCGTGCGTGCGCTCGCGTTGCACGATGGGCGAAAAATGATGAGGTCACCAGTGTTAACTCGGAGGATTGTGCGAGAGAACCACTCCTTACAGCGTCTGCAGAAGGTGAACTCACACTTTCCTTACTTGTTTGCAACGGCAATAAGAGGAACAGAACATAGATTAGAGATCTATAAAAAAGAAGGCAACAAAGATATTGCTCATAAAACCTGTATACCAAGTGAATTATATACGATCATGAATTTACAACTTCCTCGTCAACGGGTGACACTTAATATCAATGAAAATAACCATCGATTGACTCCTCTATTTTCTAGTGCTTTTGCCTTGTCAATTAATTTAATTAATTTAACCCATCCCCGGGCTGAATTTCATTTCATTGGGAGCATGACCTTCCCCGACGATTGAAATAAATTAATCGCGCATCAAGTTATTTTTACGCAGCTGCTTCATACACCTCTCTCCAATCTGCCAGGCGGCACGTATATATAACCCTGAGAATCGCCTCTCCATCAGCTGCGCAAAATTGCAATTTCGAAAAAAAAAAATTGACGCCATTGAATCTCCAGAGCTGTAGGTCTAGGAGAAGAGAGCCGAGCTCGCACGCGCGTCTAACGGAAGTCGTTATATATCGAGCTGCTGCTGCTGCTTCTCAGCGTTGACGTTATAAGACGCGCCGAGAAACGCGTCACCTGCCTGCCATTAGAGCTCTGCGAGTGTTCGGGGGGAGAGCCTTTTATTGCTGTTAGTCATAATAACTCGATTTGCAGAGCGAGTGCGAGCGAGTAAGCGTGTGATGGTGCACTGCACACGTTGTAATAAGCGAAAAAGACATAGCGACGCCAGCGACGCTTGGCAATGCGCGACTCGTCGTCTTTCCTTTTTATTCGTCTTCTCACGCGCGGGCACACCGCTCGAGGCAAAGGAAAAAACGAGCGCGCGCGCGACGGCTGGGCATTTTCAAGCTCCAGATTGCGGAAATAGAAAATAAAGCATTTTTTACGGCCCGGCGTATATGTGCGCCGTGCCGACGTTTGCTTAGTAATTCCGAGGCGCAGTTGGGCGAGCGATCGTGAGGCATTGGACGATTCTGAAAATTCGTTGCGAGGCGTGTTTTAATACGGCGCAATAAACGTTTGGTTAGATGGATTTTTTTCTTCTTTGTTTTATTAATAACGTTCATTTCCAATTGTAACTGAAGAAAAGTCGAATGTTATTGCAAGTTGATGCTTTAGTGATTCAGAAAGTAATTTACAAATAAATTTTAGTAAAAAAGTGTAAAGGAAACGACCTAAAGAATTTAGTTATTTTAAAAATTTTTTGCTGTATTAAAACGTTCAAAATCGTAAACAGCTGGGGCTTTCCTAAGTGACATAATCCTGGAATTCTCGCTCGACTTGCCATGTGTATATATAATAACGTAATTTACGTGCTAAAAGCAAGGGAGAATGAAGCCCGAGTTTCGAATTAAAGAGGTATTAGTTTCATAAGTCTGGCGCGTCATTTGCATAACCAAAGATTACGCGAATCCGCGGGTACGCCGCGACAAAATGCGAAAAAGCCAGTTAATTCGCGGATAAGCAACATTGTATATCCCTCCGGTAAGTCGAATTACCAAACGCGCGGCTCCGTTGTTGGATTAACAAACGAGCGCGGGGAAAGGTTATATACACGTTTTAGGCGATGAGCAAACTTTGAACGCGCGCAGCCGGCAATTGTGCAAGAAGAGTACGGTACCCAGAAGCTTCAAGTACAGTCTCTTATTTTGCAAGCGATGACAGATTGCTCCGAGATTAAAGACTCGGCCGTCCTTAAGTTCCTCGAGACAGCGAAAGAGAGCTTCTATAAAATTAAGAGCGGAAAAAGTAGAGGAGAGAGTTGCAGGCGGGCGCACAGAGTTTTTAAATTACGAGGGCATTAAGCTTGTTTTCGAAGCTGAAATTTTCATTGAATTATTTTTATTCTTTTATAAGGTGAGCTGTAAATTCAACCTGCATAATAGTTTAGACTCTTTACTCTTGGAGCTTAAATAAGCGGTAAAAAGTTTGGCGATAATTAGTCCGGCAGTGTAGATTGAAAGAAAAACATTGCTATTGTGTAGAAAGCAAAAAATTATATTAACATTCTGGATGTTCATTTTAATAACTATTATTCTGACTTCTCTCCAGTATCACTGTATATTGTTTCCGAATTTATGGAAACTAAATGGGATTCGTATATGTATATAGAAAACGAATTGATTTTATAAATATTCATAGGTGCTAAATTCAGAAGAGATTCACCACAAACTGTTTGTTAAATTAAACTTTATTTTCTAAAGTTTTTAACCGTACTCTCGGAAGCTCACACCAAAGTTTAAAAATAATAATTTCTTTAAAATTGTATATAATAGGGCTCAACCAGCTGCACAATTCTTGGTTTAAAAATGTTAAAATAAATACATCAAATCCAACAAACTTTTTATTCTTGTGAATTTTCTATCCTTTTTATATTCGTCATTATCCATATAATAATATATAGTAATAATATATTAACAGTTCACAAAAAAAGAAATAAATCTATACAATTCGTTTCGAAACGTTATCTAAAAACGACTACTATCAATCCAACGTAGCGCGCACGAAATGAACTTGCAATGGCGCACGCCATGCAACGAATCTACCCCTCCCCCATTCCACCCTCGCAGCCCCGCTGCACGGTAACTGCTACATATATATACCCACCCCCATAAGCCACCACGTGCTTGCGCGCAGCCCGAAAATCCCGCGTGTGCGCGGGCGCGCGGTCACCTCAGCCGCGCCGCGCGCAGGTATACGTAAAACACCTGTTCGCCTCGTGCACAGGCAAAAACCGTCTCCATATATATCCATGTATATGTGTGTGTGTGTGTGGGTGTGAATGTGAGTCTGTGTATGCGTGTGCGCGTGCTTGCGCGTCCGCATGCGCCGGCCGCCATCTGCTTTCCGGTCAATCCTTCGCTGCTCACGCGCGCGTCCCTCTCTCTCTCTCTCTCTCTCTCTCCTCCTTTCTCTAAAAATCTTTGTCGAGGGGTGGTAGGTGAGAGAGAAAGAGAAAGAAGGTAAGCACGTGAGTCGCTAGAGAACCGTTATTATTATACTGAAACGTTACGAAAGGTAGGCTAGACGTTGCATTGCGGATTTGGAGAGTTAATTGGAAGGGGGATTGCAAAGCTGTAGATGTTGTCGAGGGTAGTTTTTGAGTGGTTGCCTTGTTAAAACGGCTGAGCTCCGAAATGGCACGTTGCTCTCCGAAACGAAACCAACTCTCGTTCTTTCTGCATTTCACGTTCATTCATCAAAACATGGCTTTCCATTCATTGAAAAAGGAGAATATACATGGCGAATATGGCAATTGTTTAAAAAAAAGCTAGCGTGCTCCGAAATGTTCAAATTGGAGCGCGCACCAAAATGAACGGCCGAGACAAAGGGACGAGGGGGACAAGGAAAATGCGAAAGGAGTGTATAGAAAAGATAATACGCACCAAGTACAAGGCAGTCAAGGAGCCGAGAAAGAGATCGATCCGCACACTGAGCGAAATGACGCGGGAATCTCCCAAAGTGATATCCAAACAAAGGCGAGCGTCGTGGTAAAAGAAGCGGCGGCGGTGGTGGCGGCGGCGACTTCGTCGGCACTATATGTGCGTTACCGCAACGTGCACGTATATATATATATATATATATATATATATATATACTTTTTCACTGAGGCACACACGGCACAGCACACTGCATCAATATATCTCTCTTTTTTTTTGCTGCGTCACAAAATTAGACGGCAACGTTTGTTCCTCTCCTGCTGGGATTCACAGGCCAAAGAACGAACGACGAGCAACAACAGCTGACACTTTGTTATTGTTGTCTGCGCACACTCTCGCAGCACAATCGCACACTGCACATATACGCGCTCACTACTTCGGTATATATGTATAGTGAAGCGGTTATATTATCGCACGTTTCTGCTGCTGCTGCTACTGCACGCGCGCACTGGTCACTCTCGGCGCAAGACTGACACACGCGGGGTTGTAGTACAGTGTGTTTGAAGTAGTAGGAGGAGAAGGCAAAAGAGAGAGAGCGCGACAAAATACACAGCGTGAGAGACACAGAGAGTGAGAGAGGGAGGAAAGAGCGAGAAAGGAGAGTGCGACAGTATAAGAAAAAGGGGGGGGTGGGGGGAGGAGAAGTCAGAAGAAGGTGCTGAAGAACACTGCGCACACACGAAACTATGCTGCTACTACTGTTGCTGCTGCTGCTGCTGCTACTACTGCTGTTACAATGCTGCGTCTGCTGTATATATGTATAGAGAGCTACTCTCGCGTGCCACACTACTACTGTGCTGCCGATCGCTGGAGGGACGCTCGCGCGACTGTCAAGCTCGGGCGTTTTGGAGGTTATGGAAGGCACGCTGCCGCCGCTCACACTCACACTATCGCAAGCGCGCCCGCGTACATACACACACACAGCAGCAGCGAGCAAACGAACGCGCGCGCCGTGCTGCCTCTTCTCTCTGTCTCTCTCTCTCCCTCTCTTCGCCGCACGATTCGCTCCGTCTCCCTCGCGCGCTCGGGCTATCGCTCCTTCTCTTTCTCTCTCTCGCTCCCTAGCGCGCTTACTCGTTCACTGGCTTGCTGCTTGCTGGATATATATGTATACATATATATAAAAATATATATATAGGTAGAGAAGAGGTACAGTAGTAGGTGTATATACATACATACACGCAACGTATGCGGAGAGAAGAAAATCCCGCGAATGCCGCACACACGCGCCGTTTCTTCTCTCTCTCTCTTTCTCTCTTTCTTAAATTCTTCTCCTTCTCCCTCTCGCTCCTTCCTCCTCTCTTTTTTCTTACTCGCTCGTTGCCCCTCTACCCTCGCGTGCCTCCGGCGCCTCGTGTGCAATATATTCACACACACATGCGCGCGCACACATCTATACACACATACGAGTGCTTTCGCCTTCTTTTTTGCTCTTTCGTTCTGTGGCTAAGCGTGTACAGTATAGTTCTTATATATACATATATATTTAGTTGTACGATACCGCTGCTACTACTACTACTTCGCGTACCTCAGAAAATTTCAAATCCCGAATCGATGTTGCGCGTGCGCGCCAGAATCCACGCACGTGCCTCAACGCTATGTTCTGCGACGTACACTCTATACGTATATATATACACTGAGAGACTTTTGAGCGCGCAGCGTTCCAAAATGTCCCTAGCGGCTCCCGCCAACCGAATTGTATT
>JAYJLV010099185.1:0-12246 GCA_036873485.1 Torymus texanus | reverse complement strand
TCCCGGAAATAACGTGTATAGATATTTATATATATATATATATATATATATATATATATATATATAATTCTCACGCTCCGCTAAAGTCTTAGCACGCACGTGCTTGCGCAAAAGGCGCTTTTATTGCCCGTTTTCTTTCATCGCCTTCTTCCTTTTTTTTTATCTTGATACGGGACTAGTGCGTATGGGTAATAGACAAATGTGATGGTATAGATCAGATATGCTATATTTCATGAGAGATAATTTTCGTAAACAGGAAGATGCTTGGTTATATGGGCTATAGGGATACGGGATGTTTTATTCGCGTTTTATTGCTGTCTATTAATTAGCAATACGTTAAGATCGTGGTTCTTGAATGCCGAATGAAAGTGTGAATGGTCGTATAGTGACGCGGCTGCGAATGAATGGGAATTTAATGGTGTGGTCGTTTTTGCGCTGTTAACGGGCGCGTTTAAAAAATTATAAATCAAACGTGAATTTTATTCAGGCATATCTTAATTTACTAAGACGTCTGACTTGTTTGTATAATCAAAAACAACGTTTTGAATTGCATAATACATCGGTGTATTGACCCGAATGCTTATATATATTTTTATAACAATGCATTTTTCATCAATATTCATTTTAATGGATTTAGCAAATCTACTTCCATCTAGAAAGTGAAGTGATAAATATTTCCAACTGACTTCAGTCTGATATAAGAGATAATTTAGATAAATGGCTCGCAAAAGCTAGTAGGTCACAGTGGCCTACATCAACGTGACAATGATAAACCTAATGATAGTTTAAATATATATGAAGAGACCGCATTAGACGCCAATTCCATACTTCTCCCACCACGACTAAACAAAATTTTGCGTACCATCGTCACACTCTCACAATCACCTATTCTTCACCTACCGCATCTTCAATCACGATCGATCTCCTCCTCCTCCTCCTCCTCCCCGAAAAATTGGCGTTCGAAACACCTTTTCTCATACCCAACCCACAAACTACGTGCGTCATCTTTATTCGCCCGGCAGTCGCATACCTATAGCTACATTCGCAATATTTCACGGTGCGCAAAACTTTCGCGAACGCCCCGCGGGGAATGACATTCGTCCGCACCTACACGGCGTGCGCACGCGCGCGTGATCCACCTGCATAATTCGGGCTTGTAAGCCTTGTATATACATGTATATGTATATATACACACACATACACAGATGAGGATCGTCGCAGCGTTATTATCCCTGCGGCGAGAACGCGTTGATAATTCAAGGCACGCGAACGGTGTATAACGCTGCGCGTGTGTGTGTATATATATATATATATATATACGTGCAGTATCGTTATCTTAGATCTCGCATCTTTCGCAAAAGGTAAGCGTAGCTCTGTGTGTATGTGTGTGTATATTTTGGGTGTCTTTTTTGGGAGGAAGTAGTGGTGGTATGAGTCACGACGTGGTAACTGGGATTTGATTTATTACGGAAGGGTTCGTTTTTAAATTTTTTGAATGGTTGGTTTTTTCACTGGATAATAGAGTGTAGCTTTTAATTAACTATCAAGAGGTTTATTATACCTAGTAAAATGTAGAATTTATAGCACTATAGTATGAAGAGTATACATCTATATTACAGCAACTTATAGTTTTCACTCTAACGTAGTTGCTAAAGTAATTTAATTACCTTGAAACAATATTGTAATTTAACTATGTTTTTGTTCGTAGGTAGTTACAAGCTAGTGCTTTCGTTTCATGAACTTCTTGAACTCGTAGAGCTAACATTAATTAAAATATTATTATTCAACCATATATATTATTTACTTTGAATTTTAAGAAAATTCAAACCAATAAAGTTTTACATTCAATATACCTATAATAAATATCATTACATTATCTACAACCTTTTCATTTTATTACTAATACAACCACATCACATATCCCGAAAAGTACCAATAACACTTTCACCTGCACTCACGCATATCCACATACACCTATAGCTATACCCATCGTTCCCGCCCTATACAGAACCCGCGGAATAATTCATTCATCCTGCTCCTCACCAGATGAGCCGCACGCGCGTGTTCTCGCAAAGTCAACCGACCGCAAGCCTCTCACCGAAATGAATCGATATCCCGGCGCAACGCAGCATCCATCCTACCTCGAGCATATCCTATCCCTATATATATACTCGGAGATAACCTGCTACCCTAGCATCGTAGTCTTCCTGCGGTCGTGGCGATTCTCTCTCTCTCTCTCTCCGATGGGAATCCGTCGCACGGCGGAGAGACTCTATATTATTCCGCTGACCGTGAATAATTACGCCCGGGTATGTAAACACGCGCGCGATTATGCCGGCGCGATCGAATCGTCTCTCTCTCTCTCTCTCTCTCTCTTTCTCTCTATGTTTGCTCGCTTAAATATACATGAGCGTTTCTGTGTACTACGTCGAGTCGCGTATTTTTTTCTTGGTGTTGCTGCTACTGCTGCTGATGTTCTTTTCTCGGTATACATGTGTCGACTGCATGCTTTCTTCGAGTGCGTAGTAGAGTACATAGCGCGTAATATGATTGAGATGCGACGCTATGTACGAAGAGATGGTATTTTCGTATAAGTACGGTCGCTACTGTAATGCGCGCATAGGTATGTAATACAGTGGTGCGCTTGAGAAGCGGAAGAAGCGACGACTTCTCGGGAGTATATTGTATGGTGGTTTGTCATCGAGAGATAATATGCAAGTGTGTGGTATTTCTTTTGGTATGCGCATTGTGTAGGAATTTTTGAGATTTTTCGTTAGTTTAGTAATTTAGGAATATGTTGAAAAGTGGAAGAATAGTAAAAATGTTTTTCTGTTTAGAATGTAAAGAAAAAACACCAAAATTATAATGTTATTGTATTACATGGGAAATGGGAAAGAAAATATCAATAATCTTCGAACGTTTGATGTACTTTATTGCCTCAACCATCTAAATTTTGAGCATATTCGAAAGATAGCATCGAAAAGAAGTTTGTTTTGGTAGTTACAATAAATTTCAAAACTTTTACACATTTAGAAATATGTAGCTCAACATAAAAGTTCTTAATGCAGGTAATAGTAACGGTAGTCTCAAATTTATACTACGGTATAGATGTGTAAGTCGATAGGCGTTATATTCTATTCATAGGAACCGGTTTTGTGTTTTGAAATACTGATTGCACAATCATGTAGAATATTGAAGATATTATTAGTAGTCTACAGTACTCTATATATATATATACATATATTAAAGAGAACAAATAAGTTCAAGGATTGATATAGAAATATGAAGAAAAACAAAATATACGAAACTTTTACTTTAAAAAAACAGAATACTCTAAAGTTTTAATTCCAAAGAAAATATTAAAAACAACCGCATTTTACATAATGTAAGACTTTCGTTCAGTTCGAATGCAAAAAAAACGGTCTTTTCACATAAACGTGCGGACGTGCGTTCATGCCGGGCAAAGAACAATACACCGAAGCAATTACGCCGCGGCGAAGCGCGAAACACGCGAAATTAAAGAATCGCATTGCTAAAACCATAGCTTTTTCACGCGCAATTTAATTTTAACGCCGCCCTTTTCCAAAACACAAAAGACGCCAGTCTCTCTCTCTCTCTCTCTCTCTCTCTCTCTCTCTCTCTCTCTCTCTTTCTCTCTCTCTTCTCTTGCACATCAAAATGGCAACTCGTCGTCACCCCTGAAGAGAGCAGAAACCAAAGCGAACACGAGCAAACGGAAAAACGTTCAACCTCCACACAGGTCGCGGTACGAAAAAGAAGAAGCCACTGCCTGACTCATGCTCTTGCGAACTTTTAAATGCAATTACTACTGAAATAAACTCGGGAGCGGCAACAAAGCCTACTAATGAAAATCCGCAGCCTTAGCTCTCTCTCTCTCTCTGTTCCGAAGAGGCAGCTGCAGTAACAGCGGCGAGTAGAAGAAGAAGAAGACGAAGGGCGGGAAAACATCGGCGGCAACGTCGCTTAATGAAAAAGAGGCAAGAGAGAGAGAGAGAGAAACTGCGAGCTTCGACGCGGGCTGTAATTAAATAAAATCTAGCCGACCGATGCCGAGAAGGAAATTAATCGTACGAATCGCGCGAGGTGGTTGAAATGGCTGGGAGAGGGAAATTTTCACCTTTAATGAGAGAGAAGATTGCGCGATTCGCGAGTAATTGAGGTGCGTGCGTACTCGGCGAGCTGTTCGAAGACTGCTGCTGCTGCTGCTGCTGCTTGAGGAAGAGAGAGCAAGCAATGGGTTTCGCGGTGGGAGAGTGTCTTTTTTTTGCAAACGCTGCGGATTCGATGATTGGATTCGGCGTGGATGCGTGCGGGAATCGGGAGAGAAATGGAAAGTGTGTAGGAACGTAAGGAATTTTAGAGGTGTATATATAGGGATTGTGTTTACAGATTTATTGGTATAGAAGAAGCGCGATTGTAATTTCTTCTTTGTTTGAGAAACAAAATAAATTGTTTTATAAAGGACGATGAAGTAACAATGTATAGAAAACATTTATATGTGTAAGAAGATATTTATATATAAATCTTATGCTATTTTCGTAATATATAATTATAGAATTCCAACAATTAGCGTATATAAGTATTGTATTCCCACCTTGATGAAAAGTACGTAATAATAAGCATTATATAAATCAGCAGTTATTTTCAGCATAGTGCATTCACTCTTCAATGTTGTACTGCAATCGAATAATTCTTTCATTTGCAACGTGTTATTGTTTAGCAAGCGTGCATCGATCGCCAGACAATTTTACTTCAGGAAATTACTGAACAGGCGTGTTTCATTCGTACGCTGGCTTCGATACGAAACAATTTTACTGATCAGTCGCACTAGACCGATAACAGATAAATTGCTCAGTTCCCACTTAGAAAACGGTTACGATTTCCATTGGGAATTGAAATTCATTTGCTAACATTCAATATTAAACATCGTGATCAAAAGTATATATACTGGTGGGAGGAATCATATATCCCCGCGTGGTTAAATCAATTTTAATTAAATCACGGTGATGATAAATATATATTTTTCACCGACTATATAACAATGTTACTTGTATTTCAATCAATAAACGAAATAACTAAATTGATGTATTCGACACTGCAATTTTATTCTCATGCCCGTTAATATATTCGTAAAATTCCATATTTTTCTTTACTTAAATATTCAATTAAAGAGATGTGCCTTTTAATCTTCTTTTAACCGATCACCAAACAGTACAAATCAAATAGAAAAAAATAACGAAAACTCACCAATCACCGTCGAAATTGATCACTGACCACTTCTACTATTTAATCAAATGAACAAACAAACCTTCCACTTCCAAACTACCGAAATAATTAATAAACCCCATTCATATATTTACTCGAAAAAGCGCAACCGCACTTCGCGTAAATAATCGCCTGTCCACCTTCACCCGTACCTCCAATCAAGAGGGAATCGTCCTCCCTCGTATCTACCCCCTACAGTAACGTACACCGGTCGATATCCAATAATGCAAACGTCCGCCTGCTGCCGTTGCACTCTCTCTCTCTCTCTCTCTCTCTCTCTCTCTGTGCCTTTGCCAGTAGAGCAGAGGAAGAGGAGGTAGAATCTGCACGTATATACGTATATATACAGAAGGATCGGGAACTAAGACCCGCAAGTGGCACACGCGAGAGCATTGCGGACGCGTATATGATCCGCCATGGGCTGGGTTGGGTATACTGTGGTGATCCTTATAGGCTGCGGGGTTGAGCGATCTTGACAGTTTGATTATGCCGCGGGTGAAGAGACTTGGAGATAGGTGGACATGGTGGTGAATTTGGAAGGAAGGAAGGGGACAAAGGGAATCGGTGGTATAGTTTTGGTACGAGATGATGTAGCGATTGGGATTTAGTTAATTAAGAGTTATTAGTCTGAAGATAAAGCTTTATTAATTATTATATAATAGGGGTTGTTGATAAAGATGTTGTGCATTTACCTAAAACGCTTTTTATATAAAATTCACAAATTATTCAAAACCAAAAGGGCGGTTATATATAATATACTTTTAGCAAAGCTAAAATGACAAAATTCTATATTATACATCCCTCATCCTCTCTTGACCTACTTCCTTTTAATAAATATCCCGCCATAAATACAGCTCCTCGTTGCTTTCTCACAAGTCATTAATATTTTTAATCAACTCGTCACACAAACTCAACCGTCACCCTCTTAGTTTTCGTCGATTCATCATTCCCGCGTAGCAACACTAGGCAGTGCCAAAATCCATGCCACGGCGAATGAACCGCGAACCGTGAAATTCCTAAGAACACCGAAATCCACTCGCCTATATACATGCGCGCACGCGTATCTCTTCTCCCCCTTGCGCACTATATATACACACACACACACACACACACACACACACACACACACACACACACACACACACACACACACATGGTGGAACTGTAGACGACGACGCGAACCCTCTTCGCGAACATCGACACGTGCGCGGTCGTCCGTAACTGCCTCGCTTCTATTTATTTAGGTATGCATCTTCGGGACGTAGACGCAGTATTCGTCGATATATGTATAGGTATATACGTGCGTTACAGATACTCGAGTGTACATATGTGTATGTGTTGGTTGAGTTTTCAGGATGTTGTTGCGTACGAATCGGGGATGGGGATACGATTGCAACAGCAACGGCAGCGTAACACGATGCGCGAGGTCGTTGCATGAGTAAAGTGGGCGGGGCTCGGATTGGTAAATTATATCGCGTGGAAGTTTTCTTCTGTAGGTTTGAAGGTTTTGTGATTGGGTGGTGTCGGTATGAGGTAGGTGTGTAATTACCGATGATTGTATGTGATAGATATACTGTGAGGGACTTTTTTTTTATTGAAAGAGTTGCTGGATCAGATGCTGGACGGGAAAATGTATAGGACGATGTGGACAACAGAATAAGTTCAATGTAAAAGTGAGAGATTGAAATTCAACTTCTTTTGAGTCATTGTTACATATATGAAATGTATAGGTATCGGAATTACGGTCGTGATTGAGGAATATAAAAAATGAAAACCGAAGATTGCAGTAGTCTGACTTTATTCGACCTATAACTACTTTAATTGAAATACTTCTTTCGTTTATTAATTATATGGTATTTTTTTATACTTTAGTACTGTATACAACTAAATATATAGACACAAAATATAAATTTTTGAAGTCTTACTGTCAAACTCGACTGTATTCCATCTTTTAAATACAAAATAAGATCCTTAATTTCACATATATATTACTCACAATTCAAAAAAAAGCCGTGACTGCACCTCCATACCATAATGAAAAACTGGGCTTGCACCTAACAAAATTACTTTTAACTTTCAAATACACTAGCCCTGCTACGCTGGGCACAATGGCCTGCTACGAGCGTAGCAGCTCAAGGTGCAAAAAAATTCACGGATAAAGGCAAACACGGTTACCTATACCGCTGTGCGAAGACTTATTCCGCGCGCGGGCGCTCGACGTCAGTCCAAAAGCTCGGTCCGGTTTACACAGAGCTAACGCGCACAGAGAGAGAGAGAGAACCGGGGCTTTGCAATTTCCCACGGTGTCCATTGCGTATTCATTTGTTCTTTCGGCCGGTCTCTCACCCTTTCGGTCCTTCCTCAAACTTGCGCGCACGACTCGAATTCCTGCGGGCATTGTAAATTCAAAGGGAAACTGCGAGCGAGAGAGAGGAAAAACGGAATAGTGCAAGTGAGAGAACGCGCGAAGCTTTCCGCGAAAATTTGATTCTCACATTCCGCGCTCGCAATTCCATTTCCGAATCTTTTCCCGGCTGCTTGGGCAATTCGGTGCCCGTTTAATCTTTGCTTTTCGTGGGATGTTGGATGTATTATTTAGGATAGTTTCAATGATGAAGGGTTTTTTTATTGGTTTGAGCAAGTGTTAGACGTTTAGTAGTATGACTATTGTGATTAGTAGGGTACAATTGTTTTACTTCAATTTTACTCACACTTCGAATAATCATTATTTTAAATGTAATCTTCACGCACAAAAACGGGATCTACGTTTAAAAGGAACCTGCTTAGCTGTAGAAGAATTTCTTTTTATTATAGCGACAAGCAGGAATGGTTTAAAGTTAATCAGAAAATAATCTAAAATATATTCCTTTTAGTGAAAGTATTTTTTCTCTATCTTTAAGAGTAAAATAACATTTCTTACAAGATACTAATAATTTTCTAAAAAAAAAAAAAAAACAAAAATTGAAACAAGATAGCTGAGTTTATATGAGTTTCAGATGACTTACTTTATTTATAGCATAGCTGATTTTTATCAATAAATATTTTGTCTTGAATGAATAATTATTACTCTTGAGATTAGAAGAATTCTTTTCAGAAGAATAGGTGATTCTTTAAATAAAATTTGTATTCTAAATATCAACTGTCTTCTTCTGCAGAAAAGTAGAATTTGGTTAAGAAGATTCATCCGTTTAACTAGAAATCCAATTTTTACGAGTGTTAATATGATGCTGAAAATTCAACAGCTATATATTTTTCAAACTTTTCAACGATATTCAGATTAAAGTCATTCTCGTTACTAGAAATAAACGGCTTCGCATGATTAACTTTTCTCCATATTATTTCCTCCTACACAAAGCACCGTAATTCCAAATTCACATGCAACCACCGAAACGATAATCAATCATCATGCTCCATTTTCCCCAATCAAATACGCAAATTCCCCACACCTCCCAGCAAATATCCCGAAAGGAACCAGCGATCCGCGCGTAAAAGAAACACAATACCCTGCACACGCTTACAACATACTGCACTGCGCCACCGCGACACGAATCAATCGTGTTATAAAGATCGGCGCGAACCGGTGCACAACGTACATATACTGCAGTTCCGATCGGATTCCGATATATAGACGCTCGCAGTCGATGACATCCGATATACGTGCGAGGCTAGTCTGTACACCACCGTGTGCGATGACGCCCTGCATGAGTTTTCCCACACACATATATACACAGTATAGTATAGTAGCTAGTACGCGACTAGCCGCTGTGCGGAAGGGTAGAGACTGACTAGACGCGCTGCGCGAGCACTTGATTCGATTTCGCGGCCGATTCCATTTTGCTTTTTGTACAGAGTCGTGTCCGTGAGCGGAGGAGTGAGGTTGTGCTACTACTGATACTGCGACGGTGGTGTAATCCGTGAATTGTAGTTTTTTTTTTGTGTGGAATTGGATGGAGTGAGAAGGTGCAATTTGGATGGTTTATTATGGTGAAATTAATCATGGGATCGAGAAGATTGTCGCAAGGTATTTATGAAAAAATATACTGATGTGAAACTATGAAAGTTTATATTCTGACGGCTGTTTAGTAAACGTCATAAAAATTGTATAATATCAGTACTTCTTCCCTGTTGGTTAAATATTATTAACTAATCGATTTATTTTTAAAACATGTTGTTCATTGAAAAATCAATTACAAATAATGTGGTCTCGAAAGTAGGAAGATATGCCCAATTTAGTCAAGTAAATCTTCGTGATTTAAGCAACACGTGCAAATTAAAGCTCATTTTATTATGCTATAAATTTTAAATATAATACTGAGAGATATAATTTGCATTTTTATTACGCATTTTAAGTCCCTTATAATGCTTTTTCTCAAATGTTTTATTGATCGTAGTAACTTTAATAATGAAAATCTCTTCGCGAAAAGTAATTCACTGCTTTTCTTCTTGCTCAGCTCTGCTTTTTGCTCTTTCTTCTTATAACGTCTTTTTCTCGAATGTTAAATGAACGACAGCTGCAGCAGTCAGCGCGAGAATTATGGAGCTTTGTTTTAAAATAGAGCTGAATTATTCATCTCGAGATGAGATCAACAGAGATTTATAAATTTATCATTTAAACTCAACTATTTTAAATTAAAGTTTAATGCTTATCGGCTTTATTAATTATTTAGCTAACTATGTTTTACTCCAAATAAAAAACCCCTGCCAGTTTATTGGTTCGCTGCTTCATCAAACCGTTATATTGATTCCTTTTGTTAATTTTTAATAGCATAATTAAGTAATTATGTGACGCTGAAAGATCGTTTATATTCTCAACAAAACTATTATAGAAAAATAACTAAAATAGAGATAAATTTCATCTATTAGATTAGGTAATTAAATACTATTATTTGAATTTTATTGGGGTTGTATATGCTATATATTAAAACTAAAATTTTCAGTATTAACTAAATATTTATCGAAGTAATAAGTACCGTTATTTCTATTTACAAGAATTTTGTCCTGCTTCTAGAGTATTAGTATTCTAATTAACATAACACCAAACTTTGTTTAGAATTTATTTGTATCCTGCAGATTGAAAATTTAAAATAAAAAAAATATGTCGAATGAAATGATGTTTTAAGTAATCTTGGAAAATTCCGACTATGCTTTTCTTTTCCATTCGAAACTTGGGAGTATACTGATTAATTGCGCGAACTGAACCTTGACTAATTCGATTGGAGTGCGTTAGGGGAGATTTCTACAGAGAATGATTTCCTCTCCATATCAGACGCAAAAAGAAAATTTCCACGAAAATAAAGAACGATATTGACCAAAGTATTTTCATCTTTTATAACGTTTATTATTAAATAATATATAATAAAAATTCTATGCCAAGGAATATCCACAACTTTCTTATTTAAAAACATTTTATATATTTTTAAAGCTATTGTATATCCCCTAAGAAGAGGCGGTATTCAAAAGACTAATCAACTTGATACCTTCAGTCACTTTAAGATCTACTAAACTTTTTATGCACTTGTTACACCATAAACATATAATAATAGAATATTTTTGTTTTTACACTCCCAACTAAAATTCACAACTCCCCGATCCGGCTAATGCAAAGTTTTTCCATCTCCTACAGAAAAACCATAAACTCGAAACGAGACGACGTAATCATACCGTAAAACCACCCGAGTACATCTCTCTCACGCTCTCTAAAAAAAAAATCACAACCGTCACAAAATTTTACACCCTCGCTATCCCCGTAACCCTAAAACCAACGCCACCACCACTACCACCATCATCTACCTTTTATTCTATTTCCATCGGCGCCTCCATCTGTCACCCAAGACGTGTGTGTCTCTACGAGACATATTTCGAAAATTCGCGCACGGTACAAGACATACACACACACATTCTTGGCCGAGATTCCGAACTAGTCGGCGCGTCGCAGTTATATTTTATATTGTTTTGCACGCGTGCACTCGCTGCCGCCTTGATTCATGTGGCAGCTGAGTACAAAGGAAGGGCCTGCTGCTACCACCATAAAGTTTCTTGGCCGTGCTGCATAATGTATAGAAGGAGAAGTACGCCTCAGAGAGAAAGAGAGAGAGAGAGAGAGAGAGAGAAGGTTGAGGAGTACGGCGAAGGTAGGAGTGCCGCGTGAGACATGGGCTTAATTATTTTTCGTTATCTGGCAGTTGTCGTGGCGAGTTTGTACTTAAATATGTCGCTAGCTTATTTTGAAGATACTATGCGTGAGTAGTGTATGTGTATTTAGCATACATCTCGTGATTACTTAAATATCGTTAGATCTCTAGATATCATATAATCATTATAGTTTTGTGTATATAGATCAAAGATTGAAATGTAAATTAGTACGGTCAGAATTGTTATTCTACTATATTTTTCATTAATGTAAGAAATTTTTAGCTATATTAAGTATTATTAAGGCGGTCTTAAACCTATAGGCCTCTGAGGCCAAAATCGCCTAAAAAAATGAATTAAAATATAACTATCAATAATAAAATATTATATACTATAAATATAAATAATTTTTAACAAAATAAGCCACGGTAGAGGTCCTTTGATCCTTTTAATCCTGAAACATAGTCCTTTTTAAAAATAAACTTCTACGTAACTTTTTTTGGAGACCGGTTGATGGATTTTGATGGGGTGAAGTGAAAATTAATTGTGATACGAAACTTTGAATTTTGAAAACTGTTTCATTAAGTATGTTTTTTTTATGTAAAAAACAAATTTTTTGTCCTTAATTTTTTCAATTTTTATGGTTTTTTGTATAAATAACATACTTAATGAAAAAATTTCGTTACTTCACCCCATCAAAATCCATGAACCGGTCTCCAAAAAAAGTTACGCAGGAGTTTTTTTTTTAAAATGAACTATATTTCGGGATGAAAAGGATTAAAGGACCTCTACCTTGGCTTATTTTGTTAAAAATTATTTATATTTATAGTA